>CM065595.1:4580737-4788237 GCA_033119425.1 Bufotes viridis | reverse complement strand
GCCATGGTAAAACCTTCAGCAGATCAGGGGACTGTGAGAGCCATGGTAAAACCTTCAGCAGATCAGGGGACTGTGAGGACCATGGTAAAGTCTTCAGCAGATCAGGGGACTGTGAGGGCCATAGTAAAACCTTCTGCAGATCAGAGGACTGTGAGGGCCATGGTAAAACCTTCAGCAGATCAGAGGACTGTGAGGGCCATGGTAAAACCTTCAGCAGATAAGGGGACTGTGAGGGCGTAAAACCTTCAGCAGATCAGGGGACTGTGAGGGCGTAAAACCTTCAGCAGATCAGGGGACTGTGAGGGCCATGGTAAAACCTTCAGCAGATCAGGGGACTGTGAGGACCATGGTAAAACCTTCAGCAGATCAGGGGACTGTGAGGTCCATGGTAAAACCTTCAGAAGATCAGGGACTGTGGGGGTCATGGTAAAACCTTTAACTTGCGCCTTTTGAGGTCGTCTGTTGTGAATTTTGAGGTGTGGTTAGGATCATTATCCATTTGTAGAAGTCATCATCTTCAGCTTCAACTTTTTTACAGTTGGTGTTATGTGTGCTTCCAAAATTTTCTGGGACTTCATTTGGTTCCATTCTTGCCCCTACCTGTGAAATGTTCCCCTGAGCCATTGGCTGCATGATTGAGCCACTTCTCATGGTTGGAAAGATGTTCTTTTCATGAAATTCTGGACCCTTTGTGTGGCCAAAGAGTTCTACTGTAACCTCATCTGTCGGCAGGACTTGTTTCCAAAATGCATCATGCTTGTTTAGATGTTCTTCTGCAAACTTCTGATGCAGAATTTTGTGGTGAGGACGCAGGAGAGGTATTTGTGCAGATGTCGCTGAACAGTAGGACAATGTACCACAACTCCAGAGTATGCTAAATCTTCCTGATGGTCTTTTGCAGTAAAGCAGGGGTTCTAGCAATCCTACGAGTAGCTGTCTCTGAATCTCTCTTCATCTTCCAGACATTCTCTTGACCTCCACTGTTCCTGGTAACTGCCATTTCTTAATTACATTCAGAAATGATGAAATAACAACCTAAAAATGCTTTGTCTCTTCTTATAGCCTTTTCCTGCTTTGTAGGCCTCAAACATTTTCATTTTCAGTGTTAGGCAGAACCCTTAGAAGAACCCATGGCTGCTGTTTTTAGGATAAGGTTAGAGGAGTTCAGGCATTTAGAAAGCTTTGCAATTTGCATCACCTCCATTTTTCGCTCTAAAATTATACAAAACCAAAATAATGCACTAATATTGCTTAAAATTTTGAAAAGTGATGTTTTATTTGTAACTTTATCCCTTTTGGAGATCATTTCATCTTCAACTTGCTGAACTGTTCACAGTAACAGGAATTTTGACCGTTGGGCCCGAATCCTTTGCAGGCCACTGTATTGATATGAAGTAACACATGCAGTACCGTCTGTAGCCACCAGGTGGCGACGTGCTCCCACAGTCTTAATGTACCTGCTATCTGCTGGGCAGCAGCTGATGCTTTGGACCCCGTTCACATGACCAGGAACCAGCCTGATATGACCCCATATCAGAACCCAACATCAGACAGTGCCCTCCACTACCACTGTCTGCTTCCTTTGTTATGCCTTCTAATAGTCAATTTTTTAAGACAATGAAGAGGCGGGGTTAAAGGCATATTTAGATTTGCATATAAAGAGTTGTTGGGTGGGGTGTAAAAAGTAAAATAAATGGGCAGATGCAGACAAACACAACGATGCAGCAGCACTGCGCAGGCGCTGAGATGCATGCAGACACTGAATCTGTCCTGGGCTGCAGTAATTACTGCAGAGTGAAGCTGGTGTTGGCCTGTACTGACGTCGGCCCCAGTGTAGGAATGTATGGGGTTACAGGAGATGGGGGTCACGCTATATGATCAAAATCTGCAATGTAAAGAATGTGATGAATGTGATGTCACTGGCCTAGGAAGGGCACAGCGGCCTCTTCAACAGCTGATCAGCGGAGGAGCCGGGGCTCGAACCCCCACCGATCAGATAGTGAGGACGGAGGATAGCGCTCATTCTACTCCCAGAAAACCCCTTTAACTTGTGCAGCGATGAATGCAGGATTAGATGGACTGTCCCTTTAACTGCTGAAATCATCTCCTCAGGTATCAAAGAACAGGACCTCGCAAATGAGGGGTGAAAGCTGAGAACTGAGACCTCGCCTAATCACACACAGCGTTACAATGTATCACATCACACAATAGATCACATCACACAATAGATCACATCACACAATAGATCACACCACACAATAGATCACATCACACAATGTATCACATCACACGATAGATCACACCACACAATAGATCACATCACACAATAGATCACACCACACAATAGATCACACCACACAATAGATCACATCACACAACAGATCGCATCACACAATGCATCACATCACACAATGAATCACACCACACAATAGATCACACCACACAATAGATCACATCACACAATAGATTACATCACACAATAGATTACATCACACAATGAATCACATCACACAATAGATCACATCACACAATAGATCACATCACACAATAGATTACATCACACAATAGATTACATGTATAGATCACACCACACAATGAATCACATCACACAATGAATCACATCACACAATAGATCACATCATACAATGGATCACGTCACACAATAGATCACATCACACAATAGATCACATCACACAATGAATCACATCACACAACAGATCACATCACATAATAGATCACATCACACAAAAAATCACATCACATAATAGATCACATCACACAATGGATCACATCACACAATGGATCACATCACACAATAGATCACATCACACAATAGATCACACCACACAATAGATTACATCACACAATAGATCACATCACACAATGGATCACATCACACAATGGATCACATCACACAATAGATTACATCACACAATAGATCACATCACACAATAGATCACACCACACAATAGATCACATCACACAATAGATTACATCACACAATAGATTACATCACACAATAGATTACATCACACAATAGATCACATCACACAATAGATCACATCACACAATAGATCACATCACACAATAGATCACATCACACAATGAATCACATCACACAATAGATCACATCACATAATAGATCACATCACACAAAAAATCACATCACATAATAGATCACATCACACAATAGATCACAGCACACAATGAATCACATCACACAATAGATTACATCACACAATAGATCACACCACACAATAGATCACATCACACAATAGACCACATCACACAATAGATCACATCACACAATAGATCACATCACACAATGAATTACATCACACAATAGATCACATCACACAATGGATCACATCACACAATAGATCACATCACACAATAGATCACATCACACAATGAATCACATCACACAAAAAATCACATCACATAATAGATCACATCACACAATAGATCACAGCACACAATAGATCACAGCACACAATGAATCACATCACACAATGAATCACACAATGAATCACATCACACAATAGATCACATCACACAATAGATCACACCACACAATGAATCACATCACACGAAAGATCACATCACACAATGAATCACATCACACAATAGATCACATCACACAATAGATCACATCACACAATAGATCACATCACACGAAAGATCACATCACACAATGAATCACATCACACAATGAATCACATCACACAATGAATCACATCATACAATAGATCACATCACACAATGAATCACATCACACAATAGATCACAGCACACAATAGATCACATCACACAATGGATCACAGAACACAATAGATCACATCACACAATAGATCACAGCACACAATAGATCACAGCACACAATAGATCACATCACTCAATCGATCACAATGGATCAGGCCCTGGGAGACGGATCTCTGTATACTCACTCACAAGTCATTACAAGACACTTCTGCTTCCTCGTCAGAAAGGAAAGAAGCGATGTCTTCATTCAGAGACCACAAGTCTTTCTGCTGATTTCACACATCGACACCCAGACAGAAGATCCGGCAAAAGTCTGAAAATCCACAGATCAGTTATGTTCCAGAATCAACCCTGTGGCCCTGGCACCTTCACCTCCAAGCATCCTAAGGGCCCATTCCTCCCTCCACCCGTGAAATGTTCCCCCGAGCCATCGGCTGCACGATTGATCCACTCTTCATGGCTGTTTTGTAATAAAAATAGTTTTTACTATTTTTAAAAACATACAAGATTTCGTCAGCTATACGCCCAAACGCGGGCCATACTATAACTGACCATAGTGACGGGATGATATATAACTGACCATAGTGACCTGATGATATATAACTGACCATAGTGACGTGATGATATATAACTGACCATAGTGACGTGATGATATATAACTGACCATAGTGACGTGACGATATATAACTGACCACAGTGACGTGACGATATATAACTGACCATAGTGACGGGATGATATATAACTGACCATAGTGACGTGACGATATATAACTGACCATAGTGACGGGATGATATATAACTGACCATAGTGACGTGACGATATATAACTGACCATAGTGACGTGACGATATATAACACACCATAGTGACGTGACGATATATAACTGACCATAGTGACGTGATGATATATAACTGACCATAGTGACGTGACGATATATAACTGACCACAGTGACGTGACGATATATAACTGACCATAGTGACGTGACGATATATAACTGACCATAGTGACCTGATGATATATAACTGACCATAGGGACGTGATGATATATAACTGACCATAGTGACGTGACGATATATAACTGACCATAGTGACGTGACGATATATAACTGACCATAGTGACGTGACGATATATAACTGACCATAGTGACGGGATGATATATAACTGACCGTAGTGACGTGATGATATATAACTGACCGTAGTGACGGGATGATATATAACTGACCATAGTGACCTGATGATATATAACTGACCATAGTGACCTGATGATATATAACTGACCATAGTGACCTGACGATATATAACTGACCATAGTGACGTGATGATATATAACTGACCATAGTGACGTGACGATATATAACTGACCATAGTGACGGGATGATATATAACTGACCATAGTGACGTGACGATATATAACTGACCATAGTGACGGGATGATATATAACTGACCATAGTGACGTGACGATATATAAATGACCATAGTGACGTGACGATATATAACTGACCATAGTGACGGGATGATATATAACTGACCATAGTGACGTGACGATATATAACTGACCATAGTGACGTGACGATATATAACTGACCATAGTGACGTGACGATATATAACTGACCATAGTGACGTGACGATATATAACTGACCATAGTGACGTGACGATATATAACTGACCGTAGTGACGTGATGATATATAACTGACCATAGTGACGTGACGATATATAACTGACCATAGTGACGGGATGATATATAACTGACCATAGTGACGTGACGATATATAACTGACCATAGTGACGGGATGATATATAACTGACCATAGTGACGTGATGATATATAAATGACCATAGTGACGTGACGATATATAACTGACCATAGTGACGTGACGATATATAACTGACCATAGTGACGTGATGATATATAACTGACCATAGTGACGTGACGATATATAACTGACCATAGTGACGTGACGATATATAACTGACCATAGTGACGTGACGATATATAACTGACCATAGTGACGTGACGATATATAACTGACCATAGTGACGTGACGATATATAACTGACCATAGTGACGTGACGATATATAACTGACCATAGTGACGGGATGATATATAACTGACCATAGTGACGTGACGATATATAACTGACCATAGTGACGGGATGATATATAACTGACCATAGTGACGTGATGATATATAAATGACCATAGTGACGTGACGATATATAACTGACCATAGTGACGGGATGATATATAACTGACCATAGTGACAGGATGATATATAACTGACCATAGGGACGTGACGATATATAACTGACCATAGTGACGTGATGATATATAACTGACCGTAGTGACGTGATGATATATAACTGACCATAGTGACGTGATGATATATAACTGACCATAGTGACGTGATGATATATAACTGACCATAGTGACAGGATGATATATAACTGACCATAGTGACGGGATGATATATAACTGACCATAGTGACGTGACGATATATAACTGACCATAGTGACGTGACGATATATAACTGACCATAGTGACGTGACGATATATAACTGACCATAGTGACGGGATGATATATAACTGACCATAGTGACGTGACGATATATAACTGACCATAGTGACGTGACGATATATAACTGACCATAGTGACAGGATGATATATAACTGACCATAGTGACCTGATGATATATAACTGACCATAGTGACGTGATGATATATAACTGACCATAGTGACGTGACGATATATAACTGACCATAGTGACGTGACGATATATAACTGACCATAGTGACGGGATGATATATAACTGACCATAGTGACGTGACGATATATAACTGACCATAGTGACGTGATGATATATAACTGACCATAGTGGCGTGACGATATATAACTGACCATAGTGACGTGACGATATATAACTGACCATAGTGACAGGATGATATATAACTGACCATAGTGACGTGACGATATATAACTGACCATAGTGACGTGACGATATATAACTGACCATAGTGACGGGATGATATATAACTGACCATAGTGACGTGACGATATATAACTGACCATAGTGACGTGATGATATATAACTGACCATAGTGACGTGACGATATATAACTGACCATAGTGACGTGACGATATATAACTGACCATAGTGACGGGATGATATATAACTGACCATAGTGACGTGACGATATATAACTGACCATAGTGACGTGATGATATATAACTGACCATAGTGACGTGATGATATATAACTGACCGTAGTGACGTGACGATATATAACTGACCATAGTGACAGGATGATATATAACTGACCATAGGGACGTGATGATATATAACTGACCATAGTGACCTGATGATATATAACTGACCATAGTGACCTGATGATATATAACTGACCGTAGTGACCTGACGATATATAACTGACCATAGTGACCTGATGATATATAACTGACCATAGTGACGGGATGATATATAACTGACCATAGTGACCTGATGATATATAACTGACCATAGTGACCTGATGATATATAACTGACCGTAGTGACCTGACGATATATAACTGACCATAGTGACCTGATGATATATAACTGACCATAGTGACGTGACGATATATAACTGACCATAGTGACGTGATGATATATAACTGACCATAGTGACGGGATGATATATAACTGACCATAGTGACGTGATGATATATAACTGACCATAGTGACGTGACGATATATAACTGACCATAGTGACGTGACGATATATAACTGACCATAGTGACGTGACGATATATAACTGACCATAGTGACCTGATGATATATAACTGACCATAGTGACCTGATGATATATAACTGACCGTAGTGACCTGACGATATATAACTGACCATAGTGACCTGATGATATATAACGGACCATAGTGACACACAAAGGCTAGCCCTGAAGAACAGGTAAGTGCAATGGTGTTCTGAACCAAACCAAAACCGAGGTCAGGGTAACCGGGGAAAGGTAAGTCAGAAGGAGATTGTGTCCAGTTTCTTGCTATGAGGAGTCTAGCGGATGCTAATAAATGTGCATACGGGCGCTTTCACACTTCAGGCCCGCCGGATCCGTCAGAACGCAAGTCGCCTGAAAGCATTAGAAGACTGATCAGGATCCTGATCAGTCTTCAATATGCTTTCAGGTTACCATGGCAGCCAAGACGCTACTGAAGTCTTGGCTGCCATGGTAAGTACTCCGCAGCAGTGTACTTACCTGCGCTGCGGCCTCCGGGCGCTCCTGCATGACGTCACATAGATCAATGCGCCGCCCGGACCTGTGACGTCATGAAGGAGCACCCCGGGGCTGCAGCGCAGGTAAGTACATTGCTGCTGAGTACTTACCAGGGCAGCCAGGACTTTAGTAGCATCCTGGCTGCCATGGTAACCGATCGAAGCCCCAGCTTACACTGGGGCCCCGATCGGAACTGCTGCTGCGCATGCGCAGAGCTAAACATTGGATCCGGCCATGCGCCGAAACAACGTTTAGCTTAATTCCGGATCCGGATTAATGCACTTTAATGGGCATTAATTCCGGATCTGGCGTTACGGCACATCTTCCGGATTTTTGGACGGAGCAAAAAGCGCAGCATGCTGCGGTATTTTCTCCAGCCAAAAAACGTTCCGGTCCTGAACTGAAGACATCCTGATGCATCCTGAACGGATTTCTCTCCATTCAGAATGCATTAGGATAATCCTGATCAGTATCTTTCCGGCATAGAGCCCGAGGATGGAACTCTAGGACGGAAAGCAAAAACGCAGATGTGAAAGGGGCCTTGACCCTTGTGTGTTTAGTGGTCCCTGAAACCCCCGAACACCCCAAATAAACACATCTTCGGAGACTGTAATTCGAGTCTCACAAATGGTCTGCCAGTGAAGTATTATTTTAGAGCGGTTCCACCATATGTGGCTCTGGTCTCCTAATTCCGTATCACATCTCCAGCATAAGGGGCTGGCCGCAGGATACGTTTGGTGTATAATACCACCGCGTTACAACTTTATGGCTATTTTCTTGTGGTTTAGCGCCTCTGGACACCCTAGAGTGCGCAATCAGAGCATATTTCAGTCCTTGTTGTGAGAACCGAAATTGCATTTCTCTCTCCCACCGGGAATAAAGGGGTATTTTTTCGGGCTGGTTAAGGAGAGAATGGGGCATATAATCTTTGTGGGTTCAATCATTTGTAATATCATTTTTTCAAAAACAGAGTGCTCTGCAGGAACGGAATAGATGTATTTTCGGGAATTGCTGTAAGTGAGCGACATGGAAGGTGGAGGGACAGGCTAACATCGGGTGACTTTTCAGGTTAGAGTAGGAGGGGTGCCATCCTCTGGGCATAGGGATAAGACGTTGGTGTGTATCAGTTTAGCCGGGTTAGGAAGTGGTTCCCAGAAATGGAGTGAGGAGTTGCAACGTACATCCCGGATCTGCATAAGTGTTAGGCGAATCAGAACTAACTGAGCAAAGTGTTTGCATCAGACCACATTTTTATAGGATATTGGGTTATTGTGCTATATGTTTGTAACATACTATTTATTCGGGTGCGATCTAGAAAAATCAAGGATCTGAACGGTAGGTTTGCATTGGCTTCTTCAGCGAATATGTCTAATCTTCCTGCATAAGGTCGCATCCATTCCAAAGATCTGAGGCATAGAATGGCTTCATGATAACTGTACAGGTCTGGGATACCCAGTCCTCCCGTAGTAGGGGGCTGCAAAGAGTATTTTGAGGGTAGCCTAGATTTCTTATTTCCCCATAGGAATTTAGAAAAAAATACCTTGTAATCTGTTAAAGAAACTCTTAGGCCTCTTTCACACGGGCGAGTTTTCCGCGCTGGTGCAATGCGTGACGTGAACGCATTGCACCCGCACTGAATCCGGACCCATTCATTTCTATGGGGCTGTGCACATGAGCGGTGATTTCACGCATCACTTGTGCGTTGCGTTTAAATCGCAGCATGCTCTATATTGTGCGTTTTTCACGCAACGCAGGCCCCATAGAAGTGAAAGGGGCTGCGGGAAAATCGCAAGCATCCGCAAGCAAGTGTGGATGCAGTGCGATTTTCCCGCATGGTTGCTTAGCAACGGGACCTGATCTTTATTATTTTCCCTTATAACATGGTTATAAGGGAAAATAATAGCGTTCTTTAATACAGAATGCTAAGTAAAAGGACAATTGAGGGTTAAAAATAATAATAAAATAACAATAATTAACTCACCTCCTCCAATTGATTGCGTAGGTGCCGGTCTCCTGTTCTCTCTTCAGCTGTAGGTAAAGGACCTGTGGTGATGTCACATCACATTGTCCAATCACATGGTCCATCACTATGGTGAGGGACCATGTGATCGGACCATGTGATGAGCTCAGTGACATCACCACAGGTCCTTTACTCACAGCTGAAGAGGACAGGTGACGGCTCGCTGAGAGTGTTGTTGTTATTTATTTTTAACCCTCAATTGTCCTTTTACTTAGCATTCTGTATAAAGAATGCTATTATTTTCCCTTATACCCATGTTATAAGGGAAAATAATAATATCAACATAACACCTAACCCAAACCCGAACTACAGTGATGAAGTCCGGGTTGGGTCCGGGTACCAAACATGCCGATTTTTCTCACGCGCGTGCAAAGCGCATTAAAACAGTTTGCACTCGCGCAGAAAAGTTGGGCATTTCCGCAACCCACCCGCATCTTATCTGGGCCTCAAACTTGACGCCCGTGTGAAAGAGGCCTTAGGAATAGGCATTGGAAGGGCTTGTAGGGTGTACAGGACAGATGGTAAGAGAATTGTTATAATAAGTGATTTGTGCCCAAACCACGAGACAAAGGGAATATCCCAAGCGCTAATCGGTTCTTCTAGCTTTTTTGGTAACTTTTGGAAGTTTTCCCGGAACATACTGGGAAATTTCAGGGGTTAGTGTCATCCCCAGAAACATCACTGAGTGGTTCGTCCAGTGAAAAGGGGTTTTCTGCATTTCTGTTTGTTCCTTTTGGGGAACGGAAACATTTAGAACCGTGGATTTTAATGAGTTAATGGAGAAGTTTGACAAGGAGTTAAAAGTCTGGAGAAGTGACATGACTGCTGGGAAAGCTTTAGTCGGATTTGTTATAAGTAGCAGGACGGACATGATCTGCAAATGCAGCGATCTGGTGAGTTGTAGTTCCCACAGTCAATCCTATTATATCGACATGTTGTCTAAATACCTGCAAAAGCGTTTCTATTACTAATACAAAAAGTGATGGGGGAAGGGGCAACCCGAGATGTTGGACAGGGGGGAAAGCCCGCCATTCCCCAGGACTCGAGCTGTTGGTGAATGGTTCGTAGCCATAACAGCATTTATGAAAGTAGTCGGGATTCCAAATTTGACCAGTGCTTGCAACATGAATAACCAGTCTACTCTGCCGAACGCCTTTTCAGCGTCCGTACTCAGTAAGGCTAGTGGCGTTTTCGATTGTTTGGCAAATTGTATAAACTGTACAATTCTAATTTGTGCCGTTAACATGTCTCTAGTGAATGGCTGACCTCCCCCTCCCTCATTACAAACTGCTAATAGTCGGGGTAGCAAGATGTCTTTAAATGATGTATAATAGAATATAGGGAGACCATCTGGACCCGGGACTTTATTAGTAGGGAATCTTTAAGAGCTTTTTGAAGTTCAGTAAGAGTGAAGGGAGGCGTAAGGTATCTAACCAAGTGTTGTCTGTCCCTGTGTGTGTGTCTGTCCCTGTGTGTGTGTCTGTCCTTGTGTGTGTGTGTCCATATGTGTGTCTGTCCCTGTGTGTGTGTCTGCATGTGTGTGTGTGTGTCTGCCCCTGTGTGTGTGTGTCTGTCCTGAGTTTGTGTCTGCCCCTGTGTGTGTGTCTGCCCCTGTGTGTGTGTCTGTCCCTGTGTGTGTGTCTGCCTTTAGATGTATTTAGATGTGTGTGTGTCCATATGTGTGTCTCTCCCTGTGTTTGTGTCTGTATGTCTGTCCTTGTGTGTGTGTCTGTCCTGAGTTTGTGTCTGCCCCTGTGTGTGTGTGTCTGCCCCTGTGTGTCTGTCCCTGTGTGTGTCTGCCCCTGTGTGTGTGTCTGTCCCTGTGTGTGTGTGTGTGTCTGTCCCTGTGTGCGTGTGTCTGTCCTGAGTTTGTGTCTGCCCCTGTGTGTGTGTCTGTCCCTGTGTGTGTGTGTGTCTGTCCTGAGTTTGTGTCTGCCCCTGTGTGTGTCTGTCCCTGTGTGTGTGTCTGTCCCTGTGTGTGTGTCTGTCCTGAGTTTGTGTCTGCCCCTGTGTGTGTGTCTGTCCCTGTGTGTGTGTCTGCCCCTGTGTGTGTGTCTGTCCTGAGTTTGTGTCTGCCCGTGTGTGTGTCTGTCCCTGTGTGTGTGTGTGTCTGTCCCTGTGTGTGTGTCTGCCCCTGTGTGTGTGTCTGCCCCTGTGTGTGTGTCTGCCCCTGTGTGTGTGTCTGCCCCTGTGTGTGTGTCTGCCCCTGTGTGTGTGTCTGTCCCTTTCCCTGGACCGGCTGTGATGTTCCAGTCACCATCGGCTTGGAAGGACCCCGCAGAACTACTTGAAGATGCCCTTTTCAGGTTTCAGTGAAGAATTAACCCTGTGTGCACTGCCTTCTCTGGATGACTCATTTTTCATGCACAGCTGCTAGTAGTAAAAGGGTTAACTGAACCTGAGCCGAGGGATACAATCTACTGTTACATTGTAACATTCTTAGCTCCTAGAAACCAACGCCTGCAGGAGTGCTGCGTACCCAAGGCGACAGGTCACTGGATACACCGCCCAGCAGACTGTATCACATAAAAGAGGATGAAATACACCGCCCAGCAGACTGTATCACATAAAAGAGGATGAGATACACAGCTCAGCAGACTGTATCACATGAAAGAGGATGAGATACACAGCTCAGCAGACTGTATCACACAGGATAGGATTAGATACACAGCTCAGCAGACAGTATTACACAGGATAGGATTAGATACACAGCTCAGCAGACAGTATTACACAGGAGAGGATTAGATACACAGCTCAGCAGACAGTATCACACAGGATAGGATTAGATACACAGCTCAGCAGACAGTATAACACATGATAGGATTAGATACACAGCTCAGCAGACAGTATCACACAGGATAGGATTAGATACACAGCTCAGCAGACAGTATCACACAGGATTAGATACACAGCTCAGCAGAAAGTATCACACAGGACATGATTAGATACACAGCTCAGCAGACAGTATCACACAGGATAGGATTAGATACACAGCTCAGCAGACAGTATTACACAAGAGAGGATTAGATACACGGCTCAGCAGACAGTATCGCACAGGATAGGATTAGATACACAGCTCAGCAGACAGTATCACACAGGATAGGATTAGATACACTGCTCAGCAGACAGTATCACACAGGATAGGATTAGATACACAGCTCAGCAGACTGTATCACACAGGAGAGGATGAGATACACAGCTCATCAGACTGTATGAGACAGGATAGGATTAGATACACCGCTCAGAATGCAGTATCACATATGATAGTATTAGATACAGAGCTGTGATTGGTCACTATCGACTGTAAAGGCGGTTGTCATTGAGCTGATCCTTTGTATTTCAGTTCCTTGCTGTTTCTAACCTCTCTGCTTGCTGTCAGTGAATGGGAACAGAGGAAGGTTTTCTGTAAAGCTTGCAGCTTTCCGGTCACCATGTTGGTCGGAGCTCTTCGGTCGGGCTCTATAGGGCGCAGTTCAGACGTCGTTCTGCACATTCACTACACAAACGCCGCACCGTCAGATCGGAAAGTGATGGCAGAAGATTAACCCTCGCTGCTCAGTGACGGCGCCCCTTAGAGGGTCCACATGTAATCCGTGAGGGCCGAGTACCTACACGTCACTGATCCCACCTTACACATGACGGCAGGGCGGTGACAGCTACACGGATACAGGCGCTGGGTGTGGGGACAGGGTTAATGCATCCTAGGAACTGGAAAAACTGCATTTTCTGTGTTTATGACATTTGAGAAGGTTCCACAATCAGCGCTCCCACCCCGGGACTGACCCACAGAGCTGACGCTTCATCCATCTGAGGCACCAACGAATATTCCTGCACTGGCTGCAGTGACCTACAGAGCTGACGCTCATTACACAGCCGAACACTCCTGGGCTGCAGAGCTGACAATCTAATCTGAGAGGAGGACGAGAACTTCACCCGACCTCCACTGAGGAACCACAACTCCCAAGGAACGAAGGTAAAGCACTATACATGCAGAACATGATGGGGGCTGTAGTCTGTGAGACAGTATCACACATAGCATTAGATACACAGCTCAGGAGACAGTATCACACAGGATAGGATTAGATACATGGCTCAGCAGACAGTATCACACAGGATAGGATTAGATACACAGCTCAGCAGACAGTATCACACATGATAGGATTAGATACATGGCTCAGCAGACAGTATCACACAGGACAGGATTAGATACACAGCTCAGCAGGCAGTATCACACAGGATAGGATTAGATACACAGCTCAGCGGGCAGTATCACACAGGATAGGATTAGATACACGGCTCAGCAGACAGTATCACACAGGACAGGATTAGATATACCGCTCAGCAGACAGTATCACACAGGACAGTATTATTTAGATACACGACTCAGCAGACAGTATCACACAGGATAGGATTAGATACACGGCTCAGCAGACTGTATCACACAGGATAGGATTAGATACACAGCTCAGTAGACAGTATCACACAGGATAGGATTAGATACACAGCTCTGCAGACAGTATCACACAGGATAGGATTAGATACACAGCTCGGCAGACAGTATCACACATAGGATTGGATACACGGCTCAGCAGACAGTATCACACATAGGATTAGATACACAGCTCAGCAGACAGTATCACATGGGATAGGATTAGATACAGAGCTCATCAGGCAGTATCACACAGGAGAGGATTAGATACACAGCTCAGCAGACAGTATCACACATAGGATTAGATACATGGCTCAGCAGACAGTATCACACAGGATAGGATTAGATACACAGCTCAGCAGACATTATCACACATAGGATTAGATACACAGCTCAGCAGACAGTATCACACAGGATAGGATGAGATACATCTTTGTCACTACGTCGCTATGACATGTGTCGTCCTATAGATGGCGATGGTCACCGGTCTCATCCCCATCCTCCGCACGGCACTGGAAGCTACCACGGATTACATGGGGAGGACCATGTGGTTTGGATTCGCGGTGGTACGCCTTCTCGCTCTCTATGTATCTGAGCTTCCTTGGGGTAAACTGGATCTGGACTTTGATTGTCGCGGTAACGAAACCTCCGAGTTCTGCCGTAAAGCTTGTTTCAGCGAGCACTTCAATGTGCCGATCGTCTCCCTGTGGAACAGCGCCTACGTCTTCTTCGTGGCCTCCATCCTCCTCATGGAGCTCTTCACCTCTCAGCTCCGCCATAACCTGACCAAGGCCTCCATGAAGAAGAAGATGGCGCAGTGTGATGGGCCTCTGTTGGGGACCTGGACTTCAGACTTAGCCCACAAGGACCTGGTGCTGGACTTCCACCAGCAGAGGACGCTCCTGCTCCTCTACCTGCTCTGCATCCTCCTGCGCCTGCTCGGGGAGCTCACCTTCTTGTATGTCCTGTTTTTGTGGCATCTTCCTCTGATTTCCAGTGATCCCATTGAATGCTCCACCTTGTTCTGCCCTGGGCCCCTCACCTGTCTGGTACGGTTCCCAGCAGAGAAGCGCATGTCCCTCTACCTCCTTGGTTCCTTGTCCACCATCTTGGTTCTGGCCTGCATCGTGTTTGGACTCTACAGCATCTTCCATTACTTGGCCAATTGCCAGACCCGCCAGGAGCACACTGTGTAATCAGCAAGGGGCAACCACAACACCCACTACTAGAGGGAGCTCACTACATACAGATTATACAGCCACCACTTGAGGGAGCTCACTACATACAGATTATACAGCCACCACTAGAGGGAGCTCACTACATACAGGTTATACAGACACCACTAGAGGGAGCTCACTACATACAGATTATACAGCCACCACTAGAGGGAGCTCACTACATACAGATTATACAGCCTCCACTAGGGGGAGCTCACTACATACAGATTATACAGTCACCACTAGAGGGAGCTCACTACATACAGATTATACAGCCACCACTAGAGGGAGCTCACTACATACAGATTATACAGCCACCACTTGAGGGAGCTCACTACATACAGATTATACAGCCACCACTAGAGGGAGCTCACTACATACAGATTATACAGCCACCACTAGAGGGAGCTCACTACATACAGATTATACAGCCACCACTAGTGGGAGCTCACTACATACAGATTATACAACCACCACTAGATGGAGCTCACTACATACAGATTATACAGCCACCACTAGAGGGAGCTCACTACATACAGATTATACAGTCACCACTAGAGGGAGCTCACTACATACAGATTATACAGTCACCACTAAGGAGGTCACTGCATACAGATTATGCATCCACCACTAGAGGGAGCTCACTACATACAGATTATACAGCCACCACTAGAGGGAGCTCACTACATACAGATTATACAGTAACCATGAAATGGAGCTCACTAAATACAGATTATACAGACACCAGTAGAGGAAGCTCACTACATACAGATTATACAGCCACCACTAGATGGAGCTCAGTACATACAGATTATACAGCCACCACTAGAGGGAGCTCACTACATACAGATTATACAGCCACCACTAGAGAAAACTCACCACATACAGATTATACAGCCACCACTAGATGGAGCTCAGTACATACAGATTATACATCAACCACTAGAGGGCGCTCACTATATACAGATTATATAGTCACCACTAGAGGGAGCTCACTACATACAGATTATACGGCCATAACTAGAGGGAGGTCACTACATACAGATTATACAGCCACCACTGAAGGGAGCTCAATACATACAGATTATGCAGCCACTACTAGGTGGAGGTCACTTCATAGAAACGATACAATCACCACTAGTTATAGCTCAGTACGTACAGATTATACAGCCCTCACTAGAGGGAGCTCACTACATACTGATTATATAGCCACTACTAGAGGGAGCTCTCTACATACAGATTATACAGCCACCACTAGAGTGAGCTCACTACAAACAGATTATACAGCCACCACGAGAGGGAGCTCACTACAGACAGATTATACAGCCACTACCGGAGGGAGCTCACTACAAACAGATTATACAGCCACCACTAGTGTAAACTCACTACAAACAGATTATACAGCCACTACTAGAGGGAGCTCACTACAGACAGATTATACAGCCACTACCGGAGGGAGCTCACTACATACAGATTATACAGCCACCACTAGAGGGAGCTCAATGCATAGAGATAATACGGCCATAACTAGAGGGAGCTCACTACATACAGATTACACATCCACCACTAGAGGGAACTCACTGCATACAGATTATACAGCCACCACTAGATGGAGCTTAGTACATACATATTATACATCAACCACTAGAGGGCGATCACTACATACAGATTATACAGTCACCACTAGAGGGAGCTCACTACATACAGATTATACAGCCACATCTAGAGGATGCTCACTACATACAGATTATACGGCCACCACTGAAGGGAGCTCACTACATACAGATTATGCAGACACTACTAGGTGGAGGTCACTTCATAGAAACAATACAATCACCACTAGATATAGCTCAGTACGTACAGATTATACAGCCACTACTAGAGGGAGCTCACTACATACTGATTATACAGCCACTACAAGAGGGAGCTCTCTACATACAGATTATACAGTCACTAACGGAGGGAGCTCACTACAAACAGATTATACAGCCACCACGAGAGGGATCTCATTAGATCCAGATTATACAGCCACCACTAGAGGGAGCTTACTACATACTGATTATACAGCCACTACAAGAGGGAGCTCTCTACATACAGATTATACAGTCACTACCGGAGGGAGATCACTACAAACAGATTATACAGCCACCACTAGAGTAAACTCACTACAAACAGATTATACAGCCACCACTAGAGGGGGCTCACTGCATACAGATTATACATCCAGCACTAGAGGGAGCTCACTACATACAGATTATACAGTCACCACTAGAGGGAGCTCAATACATACAGATTACACATCCACCACTAGAGGGAACTCACTGCATACAGATTATACAGCCACCACTAGAGGGAGTTTACTGTATACAAATTATACAAACACCACTAGAGGAAGCTCACTACAAACAGATTATACAGCCACCACTAAGGGGAGCTCACTACATACAGATTATACAGTCACCACTAGAGGGGGCTCACTACATACTGATTATATAGTCACCACTAGAGGGAGTTCACTACATACAGATTATACAGCCACCACTAGAGGGAGCTCACTACATACAGATTATACAGTCACCACTAGAGGGGGCTCACTACAAACAGATTATACAGACACCAGAAGAGGTAGCTCACTACATACTGATTATACAGTCACCACTAGAAGGAGCTCACTACATACAGATTATACAAACACCACTAGAGGGAGCTCACTACATACAGATTATACAGCCAGCACTAGGGGGAGCTCATGACATACAGATTATACAGCCACCACTAGGGGGAGCTCACCACACACAGATTATACAGCCACCACTAGGAGGTGCTCACTACATACAGACTATACAGCAACTACTAGAGTGATTTTATACATACACCACTAGAGGGATCTCACTACATACAGATTATACAGCCACCACTAGAGGGAGCTCACTACATACAGATTATACAGCCACCACTAGAGGGAGCTCACTACATACATATTACACAGCCACCACTAGAGGGAGCTCACTACATACAGATTATACAGCCACCACTAGAGGGAGCTCACTACATACAGGTTATACAGCCACCACTAGAGGGAGCTCACTACATACAGATTATACAGCCACCACTAGAGGGAGCTCACTACATACAGATTATACAGCCACTACTGGAGGGAGCTCACTACATACAGATTATACAGCCACTACTGGAGGGAGCTCACTACATACAGACTATACAGCCACTACTGGAGTGATTTTATACATCCACCACTAGAGGGAGCTCACTGCATACCGATTATACAGCCACCACTAGAGGGAGTTTACTACATACAGATTACACAGTCACCACTAGAGGGAGCTCACTGCATACAGATTATACAGCCACCACTAGAGGGAGCTCACTACATACATATTATACAGACACCAATAGAGGGAGCTCACTATATACAGATTATACAGCCACCACTAGAGGGAGCTCACTACATACAGATTATACAGCCAACAGTAGGGGGAGCTCACTACATACTGATTATACAGCCACCTCTAGAGGGAGATCACTACATACATATTATACAGCCTCCACTAGAGGGAGCTCACTACATACATATTATACAGCCTCCACTAGAGGGAGCTCGCTACATACAGATATATACAGCCACCACTAGAGGGAGCTCACTACATACAGATTATACAGTCACCACTAGAGGGAGCTCACTACATACAGATTATACAGCCACCACTAGAGGGAGCTCACTACATACAGATTATACAGCCAACACTAGGGGGAGCTCACTACATACAGATTATACAGCCACCACTAGAGGGAGCTCACTACATACAGATATATACAGCCACCACTAGAGGGAGCTCACTACATACAGATTATACAGTCACCACTAGAGGGAGCTCACTACATACAGATTATACAGCCACCACTAGAGGGAGCTTACTACATACAGATTATACAGCCAACACTAGGGGGAGCTCACTACATACAGATTATACAGCCACCTCTAGAGGCAGCTCACTACATACATATTACACAGCCACCACTAGAGGGAGCTCACTACATACATATTATACAGCCACCACTAGAGGGAGCTCCCTACATACAGATTATACAGCCACCACTAGAGGGAGCTCACTACATACAGATTATACAGCCACCACTAGAGGGAGCTCACTACATACAGATTATACACACACATTATATCCATGTTTAGTATGGTATCTCAGGATGTAGGATCTAACGTTTCCCAGCTGATTCAGTATTTTTACACAGTGCGAGGCTGCTGCAAACCTACCTCACCTGTAATCTATGTAGCAGCACAATTGTATTTTTGAATATTACATGTAGATTTATGTTCTACCTGCTCCAGGGAGTTCAGGAGTCAGAACTTAAATCGTAGTGAATATAAAATAATGATGCTTGAATGGGAAAGTCGTCAGACATTAGTGTTTGTCTCTAGTATTTTTCATTTTTGTATTTCTCCTTAGTTATATTTTCTATTATATATAAGGTGCGGACAGGATCATAAGTAGGGATGAGCAAATCTGAAGTCGATTCGCATAAAACTTCATTTCAATACTGTATGGAGCGAGCGCTCCGTACAGTATTAGAATGTATTGGCTCCGATGAGTCACGAGACTTCGCATATTAACTTCAGAAATTGATTTTTACTGTAAAAAACCATTTCCCGAACTCGGGTTCGGTTCCAAGGTATTTCTGAAGTTATTATGAGAAGTCTCGCGTAATAACTTCGGCTCATTGGAGCCAATGCATTCTAATACTGTACGGAGCGCTCCTGCTCCTGCTCCGTACAGTATTGAAATGAAGTTTTATGCAAATCGACTTCAGATGTTTCATCCAAAGTCGATTCGCGCATCCCTAATCATAAGGGATAAAGTCTAACAGAGAAACTACTGCGCTGGGTGTAATGATGGTTTCTTACCACTTGGTGGCTCCATCACCACAGAGAAGTGTTCACTAGGACAATACATTGGACTTGTGCTGCCACCTAGTGCATCTAATATGTAAAGCTGAGTGTATGTGTGTATGCATGTCCGCTAAAGGAATCCGCACCGTCGCATTTACAATCACAAAATTTGGCACACAGGTACATCAGGTGGCCGGGAAGGTATTAGACCGGGTCTCAGCTCTCTAGCACATACTGTTCCTGAGATATTCCCAAAAATGCAAATATGGCATATCACATGACCTATATTAGCCAATGGAAGCCTGTGGGTCTTTCTCTTCATATCCCAACTGCCATACACACGGTCACATGTCCCTTATTAGCCAATTGAAGCTCGCAGGTCCTTAGTCTCCATATATACATAGTTTTACTCCAGGTTTCCATAACAGCCCAGCCATTTTTCTTTACTGCTGCAGGTCAGCTTTAAATGGGCAGGAGGCTATAGATGATACTGTTCAGGGAGTGGAGTGCTGTGGAGGTCACAGTTAAGGGGGCAGGTAGGGTGGTCATTCAGGCCACCCTCAAAAGACGGACTTAAAAACCCCACCCCCAGGTCCTGCTATGCCACACCGCCGGCCCGGTTAGGACACGACTGCTCCTACTCCGCAGCCAACGGGATTGAAAAAATAAAGGTAAAAATCAACTTCTGTCAGCTGCAGGAGTGGAAGGGACGGTGACTTTCTCCCTGCAGCTCACGCTCAGACAGTACAGTGCTGCTGTCTGAGAGTAAGCTGTTCAAAAAGACAGAGAACAGGGAGTCTGAAAGCCGGACTGTCCGGCCTACAACCGGACCTGGCTACCCTAGGGGCAGGCTGCTGTGGAGGTCACAGATAAGGGGGCGGTCCGCTATGGAGGTCAGTGTTAAGGGGCAGATTGCTGTAGAGGCCACTATTAAGAGGGCGGGGTGTTGTGGAAATCACTATTAAGGAGATGGGGCACTGTGGAGGTCACTGTTAAGGGGGCTGGATGCTATGGAAGTCACTGTTAAAGGGACAAGCACTGTGGAGGTCTCTGTTAAGGGGGCAGGGAAAGGGACGGTCCGCTAGGGAGGTCAGTATTAAGGGGCGGGGTGCTGTAGAGATCACTGTTAAGGGGGTGGGATGGTGTGGAAGTCACATTTTAAGGGAACGGAGCTCTGGGAGGTCACTGTTAAAGGGGTGGGTACAGTGGCAGTAACTGTTAAAGGGGTAGTCGCTGTGGAGGCCTCTGTTAAGGGGGCCAGGAAGGGTGGAGGTCACTTAATGGGACTGTAACCTATAGTGAGTGTTAAGGGGCGGATGCTGTAGAGGTCACTGTTAAGGGGGTGGGGTGCTGTGGAACTCACTGTTAAAGGGGCAGGCTGCTATAAAGGTCAAAGTTAAGGGGATGGAGTGCTGTGAAGGTCCCATTTTGAGGAGACGTGGCACTGTGGGGGGCTGTGGATGTCACTGTTATAGTGGATACTGTCAATATCTTTTAATGACACACACAAACATTAAATGAAATAGATTAAATATACCCGTGCAAAGCCGGGTCCTTCAGCTAGTCAATAATAAAAGTGGAATTATCTTTATTAACATAGTATGGCTCCTCCTGGTGTTCAGTTACTTACATAGTATGGCTCCTCCCGATGTTCAGTTACTTACATAGTATGGCTCCACCTGGTGTTCAGTTACTTACATAGTATGGCTCCTCCTGGTGTTCAGTTACTTACATAGTATGGCTCCCCCTGGTGCTCAGTTACTTACATAGTATGGCTCCACCTGGTGTTTAGTTACTTACATAGTATGGCTCCACCTGGTGATCAGTTACTTACATAGTATGACTCCACCTGGTGTTCAGTTACTTACATAGTATGGCTCCTCCTGGTGTTCAGTTACTTACATAGTATGGCTCCTCCTGGTGTTCAGTTACTTACATAGTATGGCTCCATCTGGTGCTCAGTTACTTACATAGTATGGCTCCACCTGGTGATCAGTTACTTACATAGTATGGCTCCTCCTGGTGTTCAGTTACTTACATAGTATGGCTCCTCCTGGTGTTCAGTTACTTACATAGTATGGCTCCTCCTGGTGTTCAGTTACTTACATAGTATGGCTCCTCCTGGTGTTCAGTTACTTACATAGTATGGCACTCTCTGTTGTTCAGTCACTTACATAGTATCTCCACAGTCATGTCTCATCTTAGTACCTTTCTGCCCGGCCTGTCCGGGTGCAGTACTGCAGATCCTCTGTAGGAGCAGAATTACACACTAGAATTTCAGCTCCTTACAACCAGCACTAGAGGGAGCTCACAGCACACAGATCCGGTTGTGCTCTTTAGCTCCCCCCTGTGGTGACCTCAGAATCACATTCGCATAGTCCCTGCAGCAGCTGTACGGTCATTCTTTATTCCTTGTATTCTCCGTACAGTCCTACTATAGTCCCTGCAGCCTCTGTACAGTGTTCACTATAGTCCCTGCAGTGGCTGTACACTCCTCCTATAGTCCCTGCAGCAGCAGTACGGTCCTCGTATATTCCTTGCAGCCCCTGTACAGTCCTACTATAGTCCCTGCAGTCTCTGTACAGTGTTCCTATAGTCTCTGCAGTGGCTGTACACTCCTCCTATAGTCCCTGCAGCCTCTGTACGGTCCTCCTATATTTCCTGCCGCTGCTCTACAGTCCTCCTATATTCCCTGCAGCGGCTGTACAGTCCTCCTATAGTCTCTGATGCTGCTGTACAGTCCCCCTATAGTCCCTGCACCCGCTGAATAGTCTCCCTATAGTCCCTTCAGCCACTGTACAATCCTCCTATATTCCCTGTAGCCTTTGTACAGTCCCCCTATAGTCACTGCAGCTGCTGTACGGTCCTCCTATAGTCCCTGCAGGCGCTGTACAGTCCTCCTATAGTTCCTGCAGCCTCTATACAGTCTTCCTATAGTCCCTGCAGCCGCTGTACGGTCTTCCTTTAGTCACTGCAGCTGCTGTACGGTCCTCCTATATTCCCTGTAGTCTTTGTACAGTCCCCCTATAGTCCCTGCAGCTGTTGCACAGTCCCCCTATATTTCCTATATCCGCTGTACAGTCCACCATCCTTCCTGCAGCTGCTGTACAGTACTCCTCTAGTCCCTGTAGCCGCGGTACGGTCCCCCCATCGTTCCTGCAGCCTCTGTACGGTCCCCCATCATTCCTGTAGCCTCTGTACACTCCTCCTATAGTCCCTGTAGCCGTTGTACAGTCCCCCTATCGTTCCTGTAGCCTCTGTACACTCCTCCTATAGTCCCTGTAGCCGTTGTACAGTCCTCCTATAGTCCCTGTAGCCTCTGTACACTCCTTCTATAGTCCCTGCAGCCGCTGTACAGTCCTCCTATAGTCCCTGTAGCCGTTGTACAGTCCCCCATCGTTCCTGTAGCCTCTGTACACTCCTCCTATAGTCCCTGTAGCCATTGTACGGTCCCCCATCGTTCCTGCAGCCTCTGTACGGTCCCTCCATCGTTCCTGTAGCCTCTGTACACTCCTCCTATAGTCCCTGTAGCCTCTGTACGGTCCCCCATCGTTCCCGCAGCCTCTGTACACTCCTCCTATAGTCCCTGTAGCCGTTGTACGGTTCCTCATTCCTGCAGGGTGCTGGGTGTGAGGAGAGGACATGCTGAGCCTCTGCCAGCCTCGGGGCACATGACTGGGTGACTACGTTGCTATTTTGGATCTTAGAACCTGTGATGTGGGACGTCCCGACCGTATCCACCCCCCCCCCCCAGGTGTAATGCAGACGAGGCCCCCACTCAGGTCACATGACTTATGCACAGGAAGAGGTCCACACCTGGATGAGTGCAATAAGCTGTGCCAAGATATCTGGGGGAATTCTGTGGCCCCGGGGTGGATTCTTTTACAACCTGGACGCACCCATCACATTATCAGGATGGCAGAGACATGACGGTCACGGAGGAGCCGCCGCGACATGACCCTGATATTCCACAGATGTTCCCACACTTCTGCCTCATCGCTCTGTTCATTCTCCTGTTCTCTATCTTTTTCCAGCCAGCCTATTTACCACACAGGTGGCCCCCCTGGCTGCAGCGGGGCCCATTGGGACCCTGCACTGAACTGCTTACCCTGTCATAGTGGCTACCTACCACTGGGGAGCGCCCACTGCAGATTTATATTGAGTCCAGCACATGCAGAGAGCTCCCCCTAGAGGTGGTCAGAAAATCAGTGCTCTGCTAATCAGATATACAACATGCTAGGCATTAGCAAGGATGAAGTCGTGGAGCTCTGCCAAATCTAATGCCTCATTCACACGTCAGTGTTTGGTCAGTGATTTCCATCAGTGATTTTGAGCCAAAACCAGGTGCGGCTCTAAACACAGAACAGGGGCAGATCTTTCCCTTATACCTTATAGTAACAAGAAGAAGTGTGGTTGTCCAGCTCACCTGCACATGAATGTCCTTCTCCCAGGGTGCACGGATGGATCCAGGAGATCCTTGGAAGTAGCAGAAAAAGAAAGATTCCAGCACTCCAGTAAATTCAGTTTAAAAAGCCTTGGCATCCTTTATTTTCGGTGGACGTAATCAACATACAAGGATAAGTTTTTCCAGCATAATTACACCTGTGCAGCGGTCTACGCGTTTCGAGCGTTACCGCTCTTACTCATGACCAGGTCATGAGTAAGAGCTGATAGCGAACGCTGCAGACCGCTGCACAGTGTACTATGCTGGAAAAACTTATCCTTGTATGTTGATTACGTCCACCGAAAATAAAGGATGCCAAGGCTTTTTAAACTGAATTTACTGGAGTGCTGGAATCTTTCTTTTTCTGCTTATACCTTATGTCTGTGGAGGCTCCAGTCCTGGTTTTGGCTCACAATCACTGATTGGAATCACTGATGTGTGAATGAGGCTTAATACTCTCCTTTGCCCTTCCTAATACTCTCTTTTGCCCTCCCTATTACTCTCCTCTGCCCTCTGCAATACCCTCCTCTGCCCTCCCAAATACCTTCCTCTACCCTCCCAAATACCTTCCTCTACCCTACTGAATAGCCTGTTATGTCCTTCCTAATACCTTACTCTGCCCTCCCTAATACTTTCCCATGCCCTTCCTAATACTATCCCCTACCCTCCCTAATACTCTCCTCTACCCTTCCGAATAGCCTCTTCTGTCCTCCCTAATACACTCCTGTGCCCTCCCTAATACCTTCCTCTACCCTTACTAATACTCTCCTCTGCCCTTCCCAATACCCTGTTCTGCACTCCCTAATACTCTCGCCTGACCTCCCTAATACCCTCCTCTGCTCTTCTTTATAATCTCCTTGTCCTTCCTTA
This sequence comes from Bufotes viridis, assembly GCA_033119425.1. Classification (NCBI taxonomy): domain Eukaryota; kingdom Metazoa; phylum Chordata; class Amphibia; order Anura; family Bufonidae; genus Bufotes; species Bufotes viridis. The sequence goes on along the minus strand of CM065595.1, from coordinate 4,762,305 downwards.
TACTAGCCCGGCCTTTCCTTATACTCTCCTCTGCCCTTCCTTATACTTTCTCCTGCCCTTCCTTATGCTTTCTCCTGTCCTTTATTATACTCTGAAGAAGGACAGGGTATTAGGGAGGGAAGAACAGGGTATTGGGAAGGGCAGAGGAGAGTATTAGTCCCCTGCCCTTCCTTATACTCTCCCTCCCCTTCCTTTTTACTTCTCCTGCCCTTCCTTACACTCTCCCTGTCCTTCCTTATACTTTCTCCTGCCCTTCCTTATACTGTCCCTGTCCTTCCTTATACTTTCTCCTGTCCTTCCTTATACCTACCCCTGCCCTTCCTTATATTTTCTCCGTCTTTCCTTATACTTTCCCCTGTCCTTCCTTATACTTTCTCCTGCCCTCCCTTAGACTTACCCCTGCTCTTTCTTATACTTACCCCTGCCCTTCCTTACACTTTCTCCTGTCCTTCCTTATACTCTCCCCTGTCCTTCCCTATACTTTCTCCTACCCTCCCTTATACTTTCTCCTACCCTCCCTTATACTTTCCCCTGTCCTTCCCTATACTTTCCCCTGTCCTTCCTTATACTTTCTCCTACCCTCCCATATACTTATTCCTGCCCTTCCTTATACTTTCTCCTGCCCTCCCTTATACTTACCCCTGCTCTTCCTTATACTTACCCCTGCCCTTCCTTATACTTACCCCTGCCCTCCCTTATACTCTCCCTGCCCTACCTTATACTTACCCCTGCTCTTCCTTATACTTTCCCCTGTCCTTCCTTATACTTATCCCTGTCCTCTCTCTGTCATTCCACTTATACTTCTCCCTGTTCATTCCTTATACTTTCTCCCTGCCCTTCATATGCTATCCCCTGCCCTTCATTATACTTACCCCTGTCCTTCCTTATACTTACTCCTGCCTTTCCTTATACTCTCCCTGCCCTTCTATAGTCACTTTCTCCTGCTCCTTCCTTATATCTTATCTTCTGCCCTTCCATATACTTTCCCTGCCCTTCCTTATACTTTCTCCTGCCCTTCCTTATACTTTCCCTGCCCTTCATTATACTATCCCTGTCCTTCCTTATGCTCCTCTGCCCTCCTTATGCTTTCTCCTGCCCTATCTTATACTTTCTCCTGTCTTCCTTATGCTTTCCCTGCCCTCCCTATATACTTTCTCCTGTCCTTCCTTATACTTTCTCCTGCCTTTCGCTCATATCTCTCCCCTGTCCTTCCCATTATACTTTCTCCTGCTCCTTCCTATATACTTACCCTGCCCTTCCTTATACTCTCCCTGCCCTTCCTTATACTTTCACCTGTCCTTCCTTATACTTTCTCCTGCCCTTCCTTATACTCTCCCTGCCCTCCTTATACTTTCCCCTGTCCTTCCTTATACTTTCTCCTGCCCTTCCTTATACTTTCTCCTGTCCTTCCTTTTACTTTCTTCTGCCCTTCCTTATACTTTCCCCTGTCCTTCCTTATATTTTCTCCTGCCCTCCCTTATACTTACCCCTGCTCTCTCTTATACTTTCTTCTGCCCTTCCTTATACTCTCCCCTTTTCTTCCTTATACTTTCTCCTGCCCTTCCTTATACTTTCTCCTGTCCTTCCTTATAATCTCCCTGCCCTTCCTTATAATCTCCTTGCCCTTCCTTATACTTTCCCTGTCCTTCCTTATACTTTCTTCTGCCCTTCCTTATACTTTCCCCTGTCCTTCCTTATACTTTCTCCTGCCCTCCCTTATACTTACCCCTGCTCTTCCTTATACTTACCCCTGCCCTTCCTTATACTTACCCCTGCCCTCCCTTATACTCTCTCCTGCCCTACCTTATACTTACCCCTGCTCTTCCTTATACTTTCCCCTGTCCTTCCTTATACTTTCTCCTGTCCTTCCTTATACTTTCTCCTGTCCTTCCTTATACTTTCTCCTGTCCTTCCTTATACTTTCTCCTGCCCTCCCTTATACTTACCCCTGCCCTTCCTTATACTTACCCCTGCCCTACCTTATACTTTCTCCTGTCCTTCCTTATACTTTCTCCTGTCCTTCCTTATACTTACCCTGTCCTTCCTTATACTTACCCCTGCCCTCTCTTATACTTACTCCAGCTCTTCCTTATACTTAACCCTGTTCTCTCTTATACTTTTTCTGCCCTTCCTTATACTCTCCCCTGTCCTTCCTTATACTTTCTCCTGCCCTTCCTTATACTATCCCTGTCCTTCCTTATACTTTCTCGTGCCCTCCCTTATACTTACCCCTGTCCTTCCTTATAATCTCCCTGCCCTTCCTTATACTTTCTCCTGTCCTTCCTTATACTTTCTTCTGCCCTTCCTTATACTTTCCCCTGTCCTTCCTTATACTTTCTCCTGCCTTCCTTACACTCTCCCTGTCCTTCCTTATACTTTCTCCCGCCCTTCCTTACACTCTCCCTGTCCTTCCTTATACTTTCTCCTGCCCTCCCTTATACTTACCCCTGTCCTTCCTTATACTTTCTCCTGTCCTCCCTTATACTTACCCCTGCCCTTCCTTATACTCTCCCTGCCCTTCCTTATACTTTCCCCTGTCCTTCCTTACACTTTCTCTTGCATTTCCCTATACTCTCTCTGCCCTTCCTTTTTACTTCTCCTGCCCTTCCTTACACTCTCCCTGTCCTTCCTTATACTTTCTCCTGCCCTCCCTTATACTTACCCCTGCCCTTCCGTATACTCTCCCTGCTCTCCCTTATACTTTCCCCTGTCCTACCTTATACTTTCTCCTGCCCTTCCTTATACTATCCCTGTCCTTCCTTATACTTTCTCGTGCCCTCCCTTATACTTACCCCTGTCCTTCCTTATAATCTCCCTGCCCTTCCTTATACTTACCCCTGCCCTTCCTTATACTTTCTCCTGTCCTTCCTTATACTTTCTTCTGCCCTTCCTTATACTTTCCCCTGTCCTTCCTTATACTTTCTCCTGCCCTCCCTTATACTTACCCCTGCTCTTCCTTATACTTACCCCTGCCCTTCCTTATACTTTCTCCTGCCCTTCCTTATACTTTCTCCTGCCCTTCCTTATACTTTCTTCTGCCCTCCCTTATACTTACGCCTGCCCTTCCTTATACTTTCTCCTGCCCTTCCTTATACTTTCCCCTGTCCTTCCTTATACTTTCTCCTGTCCTTCCTTATACTTTCCCCTGTCCTTCCTTATACTTTCTCCTGCCCTTCCTTACACTCTCCCTGTCCTTCCTTATACTTTCTCCTGCCCTCCCTTATACTTACCCCTGTCCTTCCTTATACTTTCTCCTGTCCTCCCTTATACTTACCCCTGCCCTTCCTTATACTCTCCCTGCCCTCCCTTATACTTTCCCCTGTCCTTCCTTACACTTTCTCTTGCATTTCCCTATACTCTCTCTGCCCTTCCTTTTTACTTCTCCTGCCCTTCCTTACACTCTCCCTGTCCTTCCTTATACTTTCTCCTGCCCTCCCTTATACTTACCCCTGCCCTTCCGTATACTCTCCCTGCTCTCCCTTATATTTTACCCTGCCCTCCTTATACTTTCTCCTGCCCTCCCTTATACTTACGCCTGCCCTTCCTTATACTCTCCCTGCCCTCCCTTATACTTTACCCTGTCCTTTCTTATACTTTCTTCTGCCCTTCCTCACATTCCCCTGCCTTTCCTGGTGATCTGTACAGTGCTGTGGAATATCTTGTGCTATATAATGTCCATTATTATTATTCTCATACACTTCTCTGTCCTTCTTCGTATTCTCTGCTGTCTCCAATAAGCTGCTGTTGACGGATCTGCCCTTGCTGTAAATTTCTCCTCACCTTCTTCTATTCCTCTGTTCTCTCCTCATCTGTCACATTTTCTCTCTCTCCTTCCTCATTCCTTCACCCTCTTGCTCTCCCCTCTCCTCTCTTTCCTCCTCCTCTCCTCCGCCTTTCTCTTTTCGTCACAATTCTGGGGGTGGATGAAGGAAATGGGACAGACCCAAAGCTGATGGATTCAGGATACCGAGACTGAGTCATTCATTCCTGTACAGGAGACAATCAGAGGGAGGACAGGGAGAGAGTCAGCAGCAGCGCCGAGACAGGAGGCAAAAAAGAGAGACTGTCGAGAAGCAGGATAGACGGAAAGAGGCAGAGGGATAGGGAGACAGAGAGAAGGGATAAAGAGACAGAGGAGTAAAGAGACAGAGGGGTAAAGTACGAGAGGGAGGTCTCGCAGTGACTCACTCATTCCTCCAGACAGCTAGAGACAGGCAGACAGTTTCAAGTTTTGTGCCAGGACTTAGGAAAGTGACTCATTCATTCCTTAGAAGAAAGTGAGGGAATGAGGAGAGGGAGAGACCGCTGGCACCGGTAAGTGGTCACCCATCTCAACACGTGGCAGGAGAGCGGCAGAGCAAGGGCCACCGGCGGCACAAGGGGGCATCAAACTGAGGAGCCACAGACAAGACCCCACAGAGATGATGAGAGTGCGCAACCTACTGCAGCCCCTGCTGCTACTGCTTCTGGTGAAGATGAGCATGGAAGAGTCCACAGGTAAGCACTGCGGGGGTGAAGGGGGTCTAACCAGGGGGGCCGTGCTGATAGCAATCAACTTATTTTATATGGCGCCAACATATTCCATAGCGATATACAATCAGGGAAGGCAGTGAGCAAACAATAGTGACTAAAACATCTACTAATAATGGGAGTAAAGATCCAGAAAATGATGAGAGTGAGGATCCAAAGCTGAGAAAATGATGAGAGTGAGGATACAGAGCTGAGAAAATGATGAGAGTGAGGATACAGAACTGAGAAAATAATGGGAGTGAGGATCCAGAGCTGAGAAAATAATGGGAGTGAGGATCCAGAGCTGAGAAAATGATGAGAGTGAGGATCCAGAGCTGAGAAAATGATGAGAGTGGGGATCCAGAGCTGAGAAAATGATGAGAGTGAGGATCCAGAGCTGACAATCCAACACATGTGATAGTAAAAAGGGCAGAGACAGAGCGGCTGTTCTGTGTACGCAGCCCCATGACACGCAGCCCCATGTCACCGCATCTATTATCTGCTACCAGGAAACGGCAACAAAATATCAGACAGGGAAAGTGCAGAATGTTGCAACAGGAGTGACGTCAGCTGAGAGGGGGTGTGCAAACTAACACAACTCTGTGCTGTACACCGCGGGGAAGCGGGCGCTATAAAATAAATAGAGGGGGAGGAGCGGACATACTGAGCAGAGCAACATGTGCTTATGATTAGTTACAGGGTCCTTCCCTGTGCAATATCCGGATGAGACACTGCAGTTACCTGCAGTCCTATGTAACACCACAGATAACACAGTGATATCTCTCTGAGTACAGATAATGTAGTAGATGTCACCTGCAGTCCTATGTAACACCACAGATAACACAGTGATATCTCTCTGAGTACAGATAATGTAGTAGATGTCACCTGCAGTCCTATGTAACACCACAGATAACACAGTGATAACTGTCTGAGTACAGGTAATGTAGTGGATGTCTCCTGCAGTCCTATGTAACACCGCAGATAACACAGTGATAACTCTCTGAGTACAGATAATGTAGTAGATGTCACCTGCAGTCCTATGTAACACCACAGATAACACAGTGATGACTCTCTGAGTACAGATAATGTAGTAGATGTCACCTGCAGTCCTATGTAACACCACAGATAACACAGTGATATCTCTCTGAGTACAGATAATGTAGTAGATGTCACCTGCAGTCCTATGTAACACCACAGATAACACAGTGATAACTCTCTGAGTACAGATAATGTAGTAGATGTCACCTGCAGTCCTATGTAACACCACAGATAACACAGTGATAACTCTCTGAGTACAGATAATGTAGTAGATGTCACCTGCAGTCCTATGTAACACCACAGATAACACAGTGATAACTCTCTGAGTACAGATAATGTAGTAGATGTCACCTGCAGTCCTATGTAACACCACAGATAACACAGTGATAACTCTCTGAGTACAGATAATGTAGTAGATGTCACCTGCAGTCCTATGTAACACCACAGATAACACAGTGATAACTCTCTGAGTACAGATAATGTAGTAGATGTCACCTGCAGTCCTATGTAACACCACAGATAACACAGTGATAACTCTCTGAGTACAGATAATGTAGTAGATGTCACCTGCAGTCCTATGTAACACCACAGATAACACAGTGATAACTCTCTGAGTACAGATAATGTAGTAGATGTCACCTGCAGTCCTATGTAACACCACAGATAACACAGTGATAACTCTCTGAGTACAGATAATGTAGTAGATGTCACCTGCAGTCCTATGTAACACCACAGATAACACAGTGATAACTCTCTGAGTACAGATAATGTAGTAGATGTCACCTGCAGTCCTATGTAACACCACAGATAACACAGTGATAACTCTCTGAGTACAGATAATGTAGTAGATGTCACCTGCAGTCCTATGTAACACCACAGATAACACAGTGATAACTCTCTGAGTACAGATAATGTAGTAGATGTCACCTGCAGTCCTATGTAACACCACAGATAACACAGTGATAACTCTCTGAGTACAGATAATGTAGTAGATGTCACCTGCAGTCCTATGTAACACCACAGATAACACAGTGATAACTCTCTGAGTACAGATAATGTAGTAGATGTCACCTGCAGTCCTATGTAACACCACAGATAACACAGTGATAACTCTCTGAGTACAGATAATGTAGTAGATGTCACCTGCAGTCCTATGTAACACCACAGATAACACAGTGATAACTCTCTGAGTACAGATAATGTAGTAGATGTCACCTGCAGTCCTATGTAACACCACAGATAACACAGTGATATCTCTCTGAGTACAGATAATGTAGTAGATGTCACCTGCAGTCCTATGTAACACCACAGATAACACAGTGATAACTCTCTGAGTACAGATAATGTAGTAGATGTCACCTGCAGTCCTATGTAACACCACAGATAACACAGTGATAACTCTCTGAGTACAGATAATGTAGTAGATGTCACCTGCAGTCCTATGTAACACCACAGATAACACAGTGATAACTCTCTGAGTACAGATAATGTAGTAGATGTCACCTGCAGTCCTATGTAACACCACAGATAACACAGTGATAACTCTCTGAGTACAGATAATGTAGTAGATGTCACCTGCAGTCCTATGTAACACCACAGATAACACAGTGATAACTCTCTGAGTACAGATAATGTAGTAGATGTCACCTGCAGTCCTATGTAACACCACAGATAACACAGTGATAACTCTCTGAGTACAGATAATGTAGTAGATGTCACCTGCAGTCCTATGTAACACCACAGATAACACAGTGATATCTCTCTGAGTACAGATAATGTAGTAGATGTCACCTGCAGTCCTATGTAACACCACAGATAACACAGTGATAACTCTCTGAGTACAGATAATGTAGTAGATGTCACCTGCAGTCCTATGTAACACCACAGATAACACAGTGATAACTCTCTGAGTACAGATAATGTAGTAGATGTCACCTGCAGTCCTATGTAACACCACAGATAACACAGTGATAACTCTCTGAGTACAGATAATGTAGTAGATGTCACCTGCAGTCCTATGTAACACCACAGATAACACAGTGATAACTATCTGAGTACAGATAATGTAGTAGATGTCACCTGCAGTCCTATGTAACACCACAGATAACACAGTGATAACTCTCTGAGTACAGATAATGTAGTAGATGTCACCTGCAGTCCTATGTAACACCACAGATAACACAGTGATAACTCTCTGAGTACAGATAATGTAGTAGATGTCACCTGCAGTCCTATGTAACACCACAGATAACACAGTGATAACTCTCTGAGTACAGATAATGTAGTAGATGTCACCTGCAGTCCTATGTAACACCACAGATAACACAGTGATAACTCTCTGAGTACAGATAATGTAGTAGATGTCACCTGCAGTCCTATGTAACACCACAGATAACACAGTGATAACTCTCTGAGTACAGATAATGTAGTACATGTCACCTGCAGTCCTATGTAACACCACAGATAACACAGTGATAACTCTCTGAGTACAGATAATGTAGTAGATGTCACCTGCAGTCCTATGTAACACCACAGATAACACAGTGATAACTCTCTGAGTACAGATAATGTAGTAGATGTCACCTGCAGTCCTATGTAACACCACAGATAACACAGTGATAACTCTCTGAGTACAGATAATGTAGTACATGTCACCTGCAGTCCTATGTAACACCACAGATAACACAGTGATATCTCTCTGAGTACAGATAATGTAGTAGATGTCACCTGCAGTCCTATGTAACACCACAGATAACACAGTGATAACTCTCTGAGTACAGATAATGTAGTAGATGTCACCTGCAGTCCTATGTAACACCACAGATAACACAGTGATAACTCTCTGAGTACAGATAATGTAGTAGATGTCACCTGCAGTCCTATGTAACACCACAGATAACACATGGTGATACTACAATGAGTTCTGCTAGATGACACGCTCGGCTTTGCTGTATCTGGATGTTTCCGCTGTGGATATTAGCTCAGTCCCTCGCTGTCTACATAGGAATAAGGGATATGAGATGTTCTGCAGTGGAAAGTACAGGGGTGAGATAATCTGCGGCATTTTTTTTTATGAATGAACAAGTTCACAGTTTGTGGGAGTCCCGCCCCTGCCCTCTCCTGATTGGCTCCTAGGGTATGATGTCGTACCCAAAGGAATGTTACTTTTAATAGTGTCTTAAAGGGGCAGGCCGCTCTCCTCTGTACTTTCCTCACCAGACTGGTCATGTGTCGGGCCCCGGGGATGGGTCCGGTTTCTTAAAGTTGTATTCAGCAATGTCATCAAACTTTTAGTGATATGAACATCCTGGTGACTCGTCTCTGCTACACGACAACTAAACAGAGCGACAATGTCACCGCACCCGGCGAATGCTCTCAGACGACCGCTCTACAGGTGGTACCTTGCGAGTTCTCACCGTGTACCCCCTGTATGAGGCCGGATGGGACATTATTGTTGACTGCAGCTTTGGAGGTGACTAGAGTATAAGATATGATAACAGCAGAATTGTGAATGCAGCTCTGGATGTGTCTGGAGTATAAGACATTTACACAGTAGTTACCCTGCAGAGGTTTATACTGTCTCCACTTTGTGTAAAGTCGGGGTTCTCTTACTGAACTGATACACAATGACGTAAGGAGGAGCTGAGCAGCTGCTACAATGTATCAGCGGAGTGTACACAGGACAACCTGATGCTTTCTGGCTGCATGCACACAGAGATGAGGAGTCTGCCCCTTCTCTCTCTGTTCACACCGGAGATTTCGCCTTCAGGCGGAGTCTTCCAGTGTGAATGCGGTGGCCCCGCTCGCAGTGTGGCCCCTACTGAATGGCGCTGTAGTGTGAGGGGACACTGCTCGGGAGATAAACCATGGCCACCTGGACGGTAGCACAGTCTCCCATTGAAAACAATGGAGGGTGAATACTTGCCGTGCCAAACTCAATAGGCAAAAAACTCTCTGTGAAGTAGACTGCACCAGGAAACCTGAGTGTGTGCACCGGGGAGGGTCACCCATCTGGACCGGCGGAGGGAATCACACCTACCTGATCCCCCCGCTGGGTCCTGGCTCCGCTGCTTCCCCTCAGGTGTCACAGGCCTCGGGTCATGCGGCGACTGCAGCCAATGAAAGGCCGTATCGGTGATTAGGGGGTGTATGCAGTATTAGGGGTGTATTATGAGGGGTGTGTGCAGTATTAGGGGGGTATTATGAGGGCTGTGTGCAGTATTAGGGGGTGTATTATGAGGGGTGTGTGCAGTATTTGGGGGAGTATTATGAGGGGTGTGTGCAGTATTAGGGGGTGTATTATGAGGGGTGTGTGCAGTATTAGGGGGTGTATTATGAGCGGTGTGTGCAGTATTAGGGGAGTATTATGAGGGCTGTGTGCAGTATTAGGGGTGTATTATGAGGGTGTGTGCAGTATTAGGGGTGTATTATGAGGGTGTGTGCAGTATTAGGGGGTGTATTATGAGGGGTGTGTGCAGTATTAGGGGGTGTATTATGAGGGTGTGTGCAGTATTAGGGGTGTATTATGAGGGTGTGTGCAGTATTAGGGGTGTATTATGAGGGTATGTGCAGTATTAGGGGTGTATTATGAGGGGTGTGCAGTATTAGGGGTGTATTATGAGGGTGTGTGCAGTATTAGGGGTGTATTATGAGGGTGTGTGCAGTATTAGGGGTGTATTATGAGGGTGTGTGCAGTATTAGGGGTGTATTATGAGGGTGTGTGCAGTATTAGGGGTGTATTATGAGGGTGTGTGCAGTATTAGGGGTGTATTATGAGGGGTGTGTGCAGTATTAGGGGGTGTATTATGAGGGTGTGTGCAGTATTAGGGGGTGTATTATGAGGGGTGTGTGCAGTATTAGGGGGTGTATTATGAGGGCTGTGTGCAGTATTAGGGGGTGTATTATGAGGGCTGTGTGCAGTATTAGGGGGTGTATTATAGAGGTGTGTGCAGTATTAGGGGGTGTATTATGAGGGTGTGTGCAGTATTAGGGGGTGTATTATGAGGGGTGTGTGCAGTATTAGGGGGTGTATTATGAGGGCTGTGTGCAGTATTAGGGGTGTATTATGAGGGGTGTGTGCAGTATTAGGGGTGTATTATGAGGGTGTGTGCAGTATTAGGGGTGTATTATGAGGGTGTGTGCAGTATTAGGGGTGTATTATGAGGGTGTGTGCAGTATTAGGGGTGTATTATGAGGGTGTGTGCAGTATTAGGGGTGTATTATGAGGGTGTGTGCAGTATTAGGGGTGTATTATGAGGGTGTGTGCAGTATTAGGGGTGTATTATGAGGGTGTGTGCAGTATTAGGGAGTGTATTATGAGGGTGTGTGCAGTATTAGGGGGTGTATTATGAGGGTGTGTGCAGTATTAGGGGTGTATTATGAGGGTGTGTGCAGTATTAGGGGTGTATTATGAGGGTGTGTGCAGTATTAGGGGTGTATTATGAGGGTGTGTGCAGTATTAGGGGTGTATTATGAGGGTGTGTGCAGTATTAGGGGTGTATTATGAGAGTGTGTGCAGTATTAGGGGTGTATTATGAGGGTGTGTGCAGTATTAGGGGTGTATTATGAGGGTGTCTGCAGTATTAGGGGGTGTATTATGAGAGGGTGTGTGCAGTATTAGGGGGTGTATTATGAGGGGTGTGTGCAGTATTAGGGGGTGTATTATGAGGTGTGTGTGCAGTATTAGGGGGTGTATTATGAGGGGTGTGTGCAGTATTAGGGGGTGTATTATGAGGGGTGTGTGCAGTATTAGGGGGTGTATTATGAGGGGTGTGTGCAGTATTAGGGGGTGTATTATGAGTGGTGTGTGCAGTATTAGGGGGTGTATTATGAGGGTGTGTGCAGTATTAGGGGGTGTATTATGAGGGGTGTGTGCAGTATTAGGGGTGTATTATGAGGTGTGTTCGGTGGTCCCTCCACCAGTTCTCTCCCTGTACTGGTCCCAGTTTAGCTGGTGACCTCAGCCGCTCAGTATGAACCTGTATGAGTCACCCGTGGGGGGGAGAGGGGGAGGCTCCGGGCGTCCTCCACCCCCATGAGTCACCGGCGTGAGCCCTCTGCCTGGTATGTGAGTGTGTGGGAGCTCCGGGCTGCTCATTAACCATCAGTGTGATCTGGGGGTCACTAGAGGGGTCAGACCCCAAAAACACATATGGTGTCACCTTGACACCGGCAGCTACTGGACCTGGAACCTGATCACATGACCTATGAGATAAGCGACAGGGACTGCTGACCCAGCACACACTGACCCGACCTCTATATATAAACCACCAGAGGATTAGATTACAGCATCTGTCCCAATGTGACATCACCAGCTCACACCGTCCTGTGACATCACCAGCTCACACCGTCCCGTGACATCACCAGCTCACACCGTCCCGTGACATCACCAGCTCACACCGTCCTGTGACATCAGCAGCTCACACCGTCCTGTGACATCAGCAGCTCACACCGTCCTGTGACATCAGCAGCTCACACCGTCCTGTGACATCACCAGCTCACACCGTCCTGTGACATCACCAGCTCACACCGTCCTGTGACATCACCAGCTCACACCGTCCTGTGACATCACCAGCTCACACCGTCCTGTGACATCACCAGCTCACACCGTCCTGTGACATCAGCAGCTCACACCGTCCTGTGACATCACCAGCTCACACCGTCCTGTGACATCACCAGCTCACACCGTCCTGTGACATCACCAGCTCACACCGTCCTGTGACATCAGCAGCTCACACTCTCCTGTGACATCACCAGCTCACACCGTCCTGTGACATCAGCAGCTCACACCATCCTGTGTCAACATTAGCTCACACTGTTCTGTGACATCACCAGCTCACACCGTCCTGTGACATCACCAGCTCACACCGTCCTGTGACATCACCAGCTCACACCGTCCTGTGACATCACCAGCTCACACTCTCCTGTGACATCACCAGCTCACACTGTCCTGTGACATCAGCAGCTCACACCGTCCTGTGACATCAGCAGCTCGCACCGTCCTGTGACATCAGCAGCTCACACCGTCCTGTGACATCAGCAGCTCACACCGTCCTGTGACATCACCAGCTCACACCGTCCTGTGACATCAGCAGCTCACACCATCCTGTGACATCACCAGCTCACACCACCCTGTGACATCACCAGCTCACATTGTCCCGTGACATCACCAGCTCACATTGTCCCGTGACATCACCAGCTCACACCGTCCTGTGACATCACCAGCTCACACCATCCTGTGACATCACCAGCTCACACCATCCCGTGACATCACCAGCTCACACTGTCCTGTGACATCACCAGCTCGTACCGTCCTGTGACATCACCAGATCACACCATCCTATGACATCATCAGCTCACACTGTCCTGTGACATCACCAGCTCACACCATCCCGTGACATCACCAGCTCACACCATCCCGTGACATCACCAGCTCACACCGTCCTGTGACATCACCAGCTCACACCATTCCGTGACATCACCAGCTCACACCATCCCGTGACATCACCAGCTCACACCGTCCTGTGACATCACCAGCTCACACCATTCCGTGACATATCCAGCACACACCATCCCGTGACATCACCAGCTCACACCGTCCCGTGACATCACCAGCTCACACCATCCTGTGACATCACCAGCTCACACCATTCCGTGACATCACCAGCTCACACCATCCCGTGACATCACCAGCTCACACCGTCCTGTGACATCACCAGCTCACACCGTCCTGTGACATCACCAGCTCACACCGTCCTGTGACATCACCAGCTCACACCGTCCTGTGACATCACCAGCTCACACCATCCCGTGACATCACCAGCTCATACCATCCCCTGACATCACCAACACACACCGTCCTGTGACATCATCCAGCACACACCATCCCATGACATCACCAGCTCATACCATCCCCTGACATCACCAGCTCGTACCGTCCTGTGACATCACCAGATCACACCATCCTATGACATCATCAGCTCACACTGTCCTGTGACATCACCAGATAAACACGTGTAATCACCGTATACATACATGCACACACAGAGGAGTCTGCAGAGCATCATATAATCACCACTATGGGGCCCCTGGTGCACTAGGGCCCACTTTGCTCTGCCTGGTTGGCTCTTTACAGGCTGTGATGACATAATCAGGCTGTAACGATCTCCTCCGCAGGGTTCCGGGTGTTCAGACGGATGGCAGTGGAGCAACGACCTCGGGAAATGTAAAGACTGCAAAATCTGCGACACGTCCAGCAAAGACGACTTCTGCCAGAAATGTAAGAGACAGTCCGAGAGATGACACTGCGAGAGTGCTGACAGTAATACCAAGAGACGGTTGTGATACTGTGAGAGTGCTGACAGTAATATTCAGAGACGATTGTGATACTACGAGAGTACTGACCATAATACCGAGAGACAGCTGTGATACTACGAGAGTGCTGACAGTAATACCAAGAGGCGGCTGTGATACTACGAGAGTGCTGACAGTAATACCAAGAGACGGTTGTGATACTGTGAGAGTGCTGACAGTAATATTCAGAGACGATTGTGATACTACGAGAGTACTGACCATAATACCGAGAGACAGCTGTGATACTACGAGAGTGCTGACAGTAATACCAAGAGGCGGCTGTGATACTACGAGAGTGCTGACAGTAATACCAAGAGACAGATGTGACACTGTGAGAGTGCTGACAGTAATATTCAGAGACAATTGTGATACTACGAGAGTGCTGATACATTTTTCTCATTTACATCAGGTGACAGCTCGGACAAACATGGAGACTTCCCCTGGCTGATAGTCATCAGTGTCACCGCGGTCTCCGTCTTCATCATCACCCTCATCCTCGGTCTCACTATTTACCTGACGCAGTGCCGACCTAAGAAGAAATTCACCAGTGAGTGTCAGAAGCAGCGCTGAGATACATGACAGGATTAGATACACCGCTCAGCAGACAGTATCACACAGGATTAGATACACCGCTCAGCAGACAGTATCACACAGGAGAGGATTAGATACACAGCTCAGCAGACAGTATCACACAGGATAGGATTAGATACACAGCTCAGCAGACAGTATCACGCAGGATAGGATTAGATAAACAGCTCAGCAGACAGTATCACACAGGATAGGATTAGATACACAGCTCAGCAGACAGTATCACACAGGATTAGATACACAGCTCAGCAGACAGTATCACACAGGACAGGATTAGATACACAGCTCAGCAGACAGTATCACTCTGGGGATGATTAGATACACAGCTCAGCAGACAGTATCACTCTGAGGATGATTAGATACACAGCTCAGCAGACAGTATCACACAGGATAGGATTAGATACATAGCTCAGCAGACAGTATCACATAGGATAGGATTAGATACACAGCTCATCAGACAGTATCACAGAGGACAGGATTAGATACACAGCTCAGCAGACAGTATCACAGAGGAAAGGATTAGATACACAGCTCAGCAGACAGTATCACACATAATAGGATTAGATACACATCTCAGCAGACAGTATCACATAGGATAGGATTAGATACACAGCTCAGCAGACAGTATCACACAGGATAGGATTAGATACACAGCTCAGCAGACAGTATCACACAGATAGGATTAGATACACAGCTCAGCAGACAGTATCACACAGGATAGGATTAGATACACAGCTCAGCAGACAGTATCACATAGGATAGGATTAGATACACAGCTCAGCAGACAGTATCACACAGGATAGGATTAGATACACAGCTCAGCAGACAGTATCACATAGGATAGGATTAGATACACAGCTCAGCAGACAGTATCACACAGGATAGGATTAGATACACAGCTCAGCAGACAGTATCACACAGGATAGGATTAGATACACAGCTCAGCAGACAGTATCACACAGGATAGGATTAGATACACAGCTCAGCAGACAGTATCACACAGGATAGGATTAGATACACAGCTCAGCAGACAGTATCACACAGGATAGGATTAGATACACAGCTCAGCAGACAGTATCACACATGATAGGATTAGATACACAGCTCAGCAGACAGTATCACACAGGATAGGATTAGATACACAGCTCAGCAGACAGTATCACACAGGATAGGATTAGATACACAGCTCAGCAGACAGTATCACACAGGATAGGATTAGATACACAGCTCAGCAGACAGTATCACACAGGATAGGATTAGATACACAGCTCAGCAGACAGTATCACACAGGATAGGATTAGATACACAGCTCAGCAGACAGTATCACACAGGATAGGATTAGATACACAGCTCAGCAGACAGTATCACACATGATAGGATTAGATACACAGCTCAGCAGACAGTATCACACAGGATAGGATTAGATACACAGCTCAGCAGACAGTATCACACAGGACAGGATTAGATACACAGCTCAGCAGACAGTATCACACAGGATAGGATTAGATACACAGCTCAGCAGACAGTATCACACAGGATAGGATTAGATACACAGCTCAGCAGACAGTATCACACAGCATAGGATTAGATACACAGCTCAGCAGACCGTATCACACAGGATAGGATTAGATACACAGCTCAGCAGACAGTATCACACAGGATAGGATTAGATACACAGCTCAGCAGACAGTATCACACAGGATAGGATTAGATACACAGCTCAGCAGACAGTATCACACAGGATAGGATTAGATACACAGCTCAGCAGACAGTATCACACAGGACAGGATTAGATACACAGCTCAGCAGACAGTATCACACAGGATAGGATTAGATACACAGCTCAGCAGACAGTATCACACAGGATAGGATTAGATACACAGCTCAGCAGACAGTATCACACAGGATAGGATTAGATACACAGCTCAGCAGACAGTATCACACAGGATAGGATTAGATACACAGCTCAGCAGACTGTATCACACAGGATAGGATTAGATACACAGCTCAGCAGACAGTATCACACAGGATAGGATTAGATACACAGCTCAGCAGACAGTATCACACATGATAGGATTAGATACACAGCTCAGCAGACTGTATCACACAGGATAGGATTAGATACACAGCTCAGCAGACAGTATCACACAGGATAGGATTAGATACACAGCTCAGCAGACAGTATCACACATGATAGGATTAGATACACAGCCCAGCAGACAGTATCACACAGGACAGGATTAGATACACAGCTCAGCAGACAGTATCATACAGGATAGGATTAGATACACAGCTCAGCAGACAGTATCACACAGGATAGGATTAGATACACAGCTCAGCAGACTGTATCACACATGATAGGATTAGATACACAGCTCAGCAGACAGTATCATACAGGATAGGATTAGATACACAGCTCAGCAGACAGTATCACACAGGATAGGATTAGATACACAGCTCAGCAGACTGTATTACACATGATAGGATTAGATACACAGCTCAGCAGACAGTATCACACAGGATAGGATTAGATACACAGCTCAGCAGACAGTATCACACAGGATAGGACTAGATACATAGCTCAGCAGACAGTATCACACAGGATAGGATTAGATACACAGCTCATCAGACAGTATCACAGAGGACAGGATTAGATACACAGCTCAGCAGACAGTATCACAGAGGACAGGATTAGATACACAGCTCAGCAGACAGTATCACACATAATAGGATTAGATACACAGCTCAGCAGACAGTATCACACAGGATAGGATTAGATACACAGCTCAGCAGGCAGTATCACACATGGTATAATTAGATACACAGCTCAGCAGACAGTATCACACAGGACAGGATTAGATACACAGCTCAGCAGACAGTATCACACAGGAGAGGATTAGATACACAGCTCAGCAGACAGTATCACACATGATAGGATTAGATACACAGCTCATCAGACAGTATCACAGAGGACAGGATTCGATACACAGCTCAGCACAGTATCACACAAAATAGGATTAGATACACAGCTCAGCAGACAGTATCACACAGGATAGGATTAGATACACAGCTCAGCAGGCAGTATCACACATGGTATAATTAGATACACAGCTCAGCAGACAGTATCACACATGATAGGATTAGATACACAGCTCAGCAGGCAGTATCACACATGATAGGATTAGATACCATGGCTCAGTGCACTTTTCCTATGTCCTGCGCTGATTCACCTCTAGGGGGCAGAACTTCCGTTTTCTGACAGCTCCAAGTCCTTCCATAGACACAATGATGTTCTACCTGCAGCCGCCACTAGAGGGAGCTCCCTCCGTGCTGTGCTATCATTGGGTCCAATGTACATACGGTCTGCAGGGAGCTCCCCCTAGTGGCGGCTGCAAACAGAACATTTAACACTTTACGATCCTGTTGGCCATTTCCAGTTCTCTGCTTTAACAGACATTTCTCTAATGTTTCCACAGCCCCCATAGAAGAGACCGGAGCCCACTCTGCCGAAGAACTCCTCATACACTGAAGGTGAGATGATCTCAGGGAGTGACAGTCTGCACAGACGCCGCAGACCACGTGGGTGACTGATCGCCGCTTTCTCCCCTTTGTGCAGGTCACCACATACGGATCCAGAGAGGAAGCTGCTACAGAGCGCCGTGTATATATACATATATGTATAGGAGGTGTATATACTGTATCTATATGTATGTATATATATATCGTCTCCTGCGCTGGACGCAGAACGTGACATTATTTTTAACCCTCTCTCGCTGGGAGGGATTTGGATTCACTGCCGAGCAGTGTCTTACTCCGTATACTCCCCCCCCCCAGCAGGCAAGGGGTTAACCCTGCTTCCTGCGCCCCACTTTCTTTCCGTTCACACGTTCTGCAGAAACGCCACCAGATCACGACCCGCCGCCACACATTCCGCCCGGAGCAGAGACTCTGAGACCACCGATCAGGAGAAGCCGCGCCTAGAAGACTCATGTGCCTTGTCAGGAACGCAGGGGAAGCAAATAAAACGTGATTTCCTTTTGCAGTCTCTGAGTGGTTGTGATCTGTGTCCGACCCGTCTTCTACTGCAGATAATAGCCCCCCACCCCCTAGATAATAGCCCCCACCCCAGATAGCCGCGACACCATGTCATATTAATTTTTTTTTTTTATGGCAGTATTCATAATGGCCACTAGATGTCAGTAAGATGAAAGCAGGAAGACTGTGAAAGCAGGAAGACCTCGCTTTACAGCTGCTGCAAAGAGATCACTTACTAGCGCTGCAGGAGCCAAGATAAGCAGGCACACACAGCCAAACAACATTCAGAAGTTTTAAAAAAAGCCATAGAAAAATATACTGTACTTTTTGGAATCTTTGTGGGGGTCCTCCAGCAGCACAGAGCCCGGGGTTTCATCAGAAGGACACCCGTCATGGCCAGGGGGAATCCAATGCAGAAAACACCTTTACTGCAGTTTACATGACGGCCACTAGATGCCAGTACAACAGCCACCGATAACCCAGGAACGCCTCGCTTTATGGCTGCTGTGAAGGAAGTAGTGTGGGCTCATTACTGCTGCTGGAGCCTAGATGAGCCGGGCACACAAAGGACAATGCTGGCTCACCGATCCTAGTGGTGGCCATGTTATGTAGTTAACACATGCGGCCGGACCGCAGAAGCTGCCCCGCCAGGAAGACCCTTATATATACAGACAATCAGGAGGGACTGGGAACTACATATCCCAGCATGCCACCCCAGCTGATATCACAGAACACGTGGCACCAAGGTCATGTGACGCATGGGGACACGTCACCACTGTGGCCGGTCATTGGCTGCAGCAGCACACTCGATCTTAAAGGGGTTGTCTCACCTCAATACGCCCCCAATGTCAGGCAGGCGGTGGGACCCAGAGGTGTGACCCGCTCCTATCTCTAGAACGAAGCTCTCGGGGACGCAGCGGCCGCCCTCCTGTTCGAGGTGAGAGGACCCCTTTAAGTTTACCAGCGTTAGTGCTGGCCTAAAGGAGCCAGAACCGGGGAGCAGGTAAGGACGGTTCCCTCCACAGGTCCAGCCAGGTGGGGAGTTCTGGCAGAAATGGCCCCAAAAGTGGTGGGTACCCCCTAAGTCATGTGATTGCATTGGCTCCCAGCAAGGAGGAGTATATGGTTGGGGGGGGTATCCAGGGCCTCATAGTGGTCTGCCAGCTACTGCTGAACTACAACTCCCAGGAGGCGCTCTGGCAGTCACACGCTGGGAGCTGTAGTTCTGGTGTAAATGGGGCGCGCGCCCCTCTTGTCTTACCACGTGACCAAAACTTCCAGGCTCACAAGGGCATTTACAGATTACCAGCGACACCTGGCGGCCGCTCTGAGGTATGGCAGGCGCCTCTCCAGAGGGCGGGAACCGGCTGTGTGTGCGGGCTGCTGCACAGACTGACAGGACAATGCCGGCACCAAGCAAGGCTGGGCAGTGCCAGGGCGACTACTAGAGGAATACAGCCCATCAGGGGGTGCAATGTGGCCAGAGGAGCAGATCCCTTGGTTCCAGCAGGAGGGCAACTTGTAAAATGGCTGGTACAGTAAGGGGGGCACAGATTACAGGCACTATGGCCGGTACAGTAAGGGGGGCACAGATTGCAGGCACTATGGCTGGTACAGTAAGGGGGGCACAGATTGCAGGCACTATGGCCAGTACAGTAAGGGGGGCACAGATAGCGGGCACTATGGCTGGTACAGTATGGGGGGCACAGATTGCAGGCATTATGGCTGGTACAGTAAGGGGGCACAGATAGTGGGCACTATGGCTGGTACAGTACAGGGGCACAGATAGCGGCCACTATGGCTGGTACAGTAAGAGGGGCACAGATAGCGGGCACTATGGCTGGTACAGTAAGGGGGGCACAGATAGCGGGCACTATGGCTGGTACAGTAAGGGGGGCACAGACTGCAGGCACTATGGCTGGTACAGTAAGGGGGGCACAGATAGCGGGCACTATGGCTGGTACAGTAGGGGGGCACAGATAGCGGGCACTATGGCCGGTACAGTAGGGGAGGGGGACAGATTGCAGGCACTATGGCTGGTACAGTAAGGGGGCACAGATTGCAGGCACTATGGCTGGTACAGTAAGGGGGGCACATAGCGGGCACTATGGCTGGTACAGTAAGGGGGCACAGATAGCGGGCACTACGGCTGGTACAGTACGGGGGCACAGATTGCAGGCACTATGGCTGGTACAGTAAGGGGGGCACAGATAGCGGGCACTATGGCTGGTACAGTAAGGGGGGCACAGATTGCAGGCACTATGGCTGGTACAGTAAGGGGGCACAGACTGCAGGCACTATGGCCGGTACAGTACGGGGGCACAGATAGTGGGCACTATGACTGGTACAGTAAGGGGGGCACAGATTGCGGGCACTATGGCTGGTACAGTAAGGGGGGCACAGATTACAGGCACTATGGCCGGTACAGTACGGGGGCACAGATAGCGGGCACTATGGCTGGTACAGTACGGGGGCACAGATAGCAGGCACTATGGCTGGTACAGTAAGGGGGCACAGATAGCGGGCACTATGGCTGGTACAGTAAGGGGGCACAGATAGCGGGCACTATGGCTGGTACAGTAAGGGGGCACAGATAGCGGGCACTATGGCTGGTACAGTAAGGGGGGCACAGATAGTGGGCACTATGGCTGGTACAGTAAGGGGGCACAGATAGCGGGCACTATGGCCTGTACAGTAAGGGGGGCACAGATAGTGGGCACTATGACTGGTACAGTAAGGGGGGCACAGATTGCGGGCACTATGGCTGGTACAGTAAGGGGCACAGATTGCGGGCACTATGGCTGGTACAGTAAAGGGGGCACAGATAGCGGGCACTATGGCTGGTACAGTAAGGGGGCACAGATAGCGGGCACTATGGCTGGTACAGTAAGGGGGCACAGATTGCAGGCACTATGGCTGGTACAGTAAGGGGGCACAGATAGCGGGCACTATGGCTGGTACAGTAAGGGGGCACAGATAGCGGGCACTATGGCTGGTACAGTAAGGGGGCACAGATAGCGGGCACTATGGCTGGTACAGTAAGGGGGGCACAGATAGCGGGCACTATGGCTGGTACAGTAAGGGGGGACACATAGCGGGCACTATGGCTGGTACAGTAAGGGGGGCACAGATTGCGGGCACTATGGCTGGTACAGTAAGGGGGCACAGATAGCGGGCACTATGGCTGGTACAGTAAGCGGGCACAGATAGCGGGCACTATGGCTGGTACCCTGCAGTGTGGCGTACAGTAGAAGACACAGGCTGGGGGTCTGGAGGGCGAGGTACACTCAGGGCTCACAGACTGCTGCATTAATGTCTCTATAGGGCGGTATTGTACGGGGTGAGAAGCAGAGATGTGAGCATTAGTGACACCAAAGGAAGCAGCGCTCAACCAGAACGCCGTCCCAGGACACAGGTATATACAACGCGAGTGCATGAAATGCGTTCTGCCGGCAGTATAACCACCAGCATAGCAAACTACTCTCCCTATCTCAGTGTCAGACGGCTCCTGTTACATGTCATACCAGTTTTGCCACCAGGTGGCGCTGTACACTCCTACTAATGCTGCAGTTTTTCACACTGACCACTAGATGTCAGCACGGGGGGGGGGGGGAGGGGGGTTATCTGAGGTGCACAGCGATCCCATTGCCTCTTCCGGGATCACGCGCTGTAATCTGGGGCCTGCACACATGCGCTGTGGGTTCTAACCCTAGGCTGGGATCATGGACAGAAGTGGTGGCGCACCCCAGTAACCCTTTAAAGGCTCATGCACATGACCACGTATTGGGTCCGCATTTTTTACAGACAACACGTCCTATACGTGTCTGTTTTACGGACAAGAACAGGCATTTCTACATTCGGTTCCACAGAAAGGCCGGTATCGCGGAGCACGCCATGGCTGAGCGCACGAGGCTTACTGCAGAGTCTAAGCCCCATTCACACAGAGCAGGAAACTCCACGCAGTATTCAGGGCAAGCTGCATTTAGAATTCAGAGGAGCAGATGAGCGTCCTACGGTGACACGGCTTCCCCGACATCTCCTGTAAGGCATACGCTGGGCAGCCGTACTGGTGGTGACTGGAGCACTGTGACAAGTTACTTGGCCGTGCTCCGCTGGAACGAGGCACAGGCGGCCGCCCGGATTAACTGGTTCTGATGATGAAATTCCAGTGATAAAATACAGATCAGGCCCGGCAGACGCGTTTCATGGCTTCCCTCCTGGGCAGGCGACGTCTCGTCAGCGTCTTCTCCAGGGAACGGCGCAATCTGAGGTCACAAAACACAGACGGCGACTCGGGGCGTAGACGAGATTTTATTGATAATAAAAAGTACAATGAATCTGTATGTACTGAAGACAGAACCTGCACCGCCCACCTCAGACAGGCACCACCCACCCCGGAGAGGCACCGCCCACATCTCAGACATGCACCGCCCACCCACATAGGCACCACCCACACACCAGACAGGCACCGCCCCAACTCAGACAGGCACTGCCCACACCCCAGACAGGCACCACCCACCCTGGAGAGGCACCACCCACATCCCAGACAGGCACCACCCACCCTGGAGAGGCACCACCCACATCCCAGACAGGCACCACCCACCCCAGACAGGCACCACCCACACCCCAGACAGGCACCGCCCACACCCGGGCAGACTGTCACCGCCCACGTGCTCGTCCTTCCCCTGCGGAGAGGGGAGGCGGCAGACAGGGGCTGCTCTCCGCCTGGCTGTCATGCGCAGAGTCCAGCTTCACCTCCCACTGCTGCCCTCACAGCTCAGGGGTCCCCGGGGAGAGGCAGCAGCACCGCCCGCTAGAGTAGCACCCACTCCTGCACATAGCGGAGTCATTAACTCTTATTCCCACAGGAAAATCTGGGTCCTGCACCGATACATACAGGGGGAAGAGGAAAATCTAGGCAGAAAGGATACCCCCAGCGAACTCTGATTATACGCAGTAAGGTATGGAGGAGGGGGTCACAAACTTAACATTGCAGAGGTGCATACAGACGTAGCAGAGCTGGATCAGTCACCCTGCACCACGGACAACCTCGCTGACACTCCCTGCAGCCCTTACATAAACAAGATGCCACTAAGGGTTGTGCCGAATGACAAGCTCAGCTCTGCTACATGACAATATACTGATTTTGGTAAGGACGCACGCAGCTCTATGGGGTCAGCGGGGGTTACACATCAATCACCCAGCGGAATTAATACACGGCAATTACAGGCAGGAGACAGACGCGGTCACATGACCACGGCCTTACTGTAAATTATAAAAAAGAGAGTTTATCATTATAATTGTCGGGGGAATCGCACTTCAGGCCCCAAGCGCAGGCATTAACCCATCGATAGCTGTGTGCTGCTGGAGGATCCGGGGGGGGGGGGGTGTCAGCGGCTGAAGGAACGGCAATAAAAACGCAATTGTGGAGGACTGAAGGCGACTCTGGATCCCCGGCTCTAAAGTGAAGAACAGAGAAGACAATGTAAGCAGGGGTTAAAGGGGGGCCCGGCCCACAAAACAGGGGGCCCCCCGCAACCAGTCAGCGGAGACTATGGAGAGAGTCCGGTCAGATGATGCCCCCTCCATATAATGCTGGATACTGGAAAAGGGGAGGAGTCTGACACTCAGGACTCGGTGACAACCCCAGAGTGAAGGGTTAAGGTGACCACACTGGTTGTCACCCGGCTTTCCCAGGAACAGAGCGAGGATTTTTGGATGTTTTGTGTCACTCACCTTCAAAGTGAATCAGAAGGTTTCTGAAAAAGAGAAAATACAAAAATATTAAAAACCGAGCGGCTGCGTTTCTGTCCCTGCCCCCCCCCCCCCCAGTCACATGGCCGGATCGGGACAAGAGGCGAAACCTCAAAACCCCAAATTATTTAGGACAATGAGGGTTATACAAAGGGCCCATTAACCCCTGCACTGCCCTGTGCCACTACCCATCAGCCCCCCATTTATGTGAATAACGAGGCTGAAGGCCAGAAGTGTTGTCATGGGGACAGAGGCGGCACAGGTCGCCGGCGCCCCTCAGGATCTGACTGGCGGTGACGTAGCCGGTAGGTCTGCGGCTTCCCTCGTCGTGCTTCACCTCGCACTCGTACACCTCGCCTTGCTTGGGGGTGAACTCGGTGTATTTGCTGCGGTAGTACGTCCAGTCCCGATCGAAGGACAGGTCGCTTTCCTGGCAGTCCGCCATGACCTCCCCGTCCTTCTTCAGGCGCATGTCGATACGAGGGGGGTGGAAACCTCTGCAATGGCAGATGAGCGTGTTCTTCTTCCCGTACTCCACCGGGGTCGCCGTGTAGATGTTCACCGTCGGGGATTCTGCGGAACCGAAAACAGAAGGTGAAATAACACAATCCTCTCCTGAAATCCTCTGTGCTGCTGGAGATCCTACTCCTTCCACTATGTAACTCTCAGCCTGTGACCTCCACAGGATCAGCACACTCCTCTCCTGAAATCCTCTGTGCTGCTGGGACCCTGCTCCTCCCACTATGTAACTCATCCTGTGACCTCCACAGGATCAGCGCACTCCTCTCCTGAAATCCTCTGTGCTGCTGGGACCCTGCTCCCTCCACTATGTAATTCTCATACTGTGACCTCCACAGGATCAGCACACTGCTCTCCTGAAATCCTCTGTGCTGCTGGGACCCTGCTCCTTCCACTATGTAAGGCCTCTTGCACACTAACGTTTCCTCTTATCAGTGTTTTGCTGCTCCGCTTTTAACGGATCCGCTTTTCCGCTTGTGCTTCCGCTCTGTTTCCGCTTTGGTTCCGTTGTTCCGTCTCCGTTTTCCGTTTGGCCTATACAGTATACAGTACATAACACTAGAAAACACTCTGGGCTGGTCTTAACATTTCTCAATAGGTGGCTCCGCAAACCTGTGACGGATACAGGATAGCACCTCCTGGATGCACTTCAGTATGCTTTCCGCTTTTGCAGACCCATCTGACTTGAATGGAGCCACTGACCGTGATTTGCGGACAAGAATAGGACATGTTCTATATTTAAACGGAACAGAAAAAACGGAAAAACGGAAACGGAATGCATACGGAGACACTTCAGTATTTTTTGCAGACCCATTGAAGTGAATGGTTCAGTATACTGTCAGTATACTGAACTGAAAAAACTGCCAGTATACGGTCCGCAAAAAATGTTCGTGTGCAAGGGGCCTAACTCTCAGCCTGTGACCTCCACAGGATCAGCGCACTGCTCTCCTGAAATCCTCTGTGCTGCTGGGACCCTGCTCCTTCCACTATGTAACTCTCATCCTGTGACCTCCACAGGATCAGCGCACTGCTCTCCTGAAATCCTCTGTGCTGCTGGGACCCTGCTCCTTCCACTATGTAACTCTCAGCCTGTGACCTCCACAGGATCAGCGCACTCCTCTCCTGAAATCCTCTGTGCTGCTGGGACCCTGCTCCCTCCACTATGTAATTCTCATACTGTGACCTCCACAGGATCAGCGCACTCCTCTCCTGAAATCCTCTGTGCTGCTGGGACCCTGCTCCTCCCACTATGTAACTCTCATCCTGTGACCTCCACAGGATCAGCACACTCCTCTCCTGAAATCCTCTGTGCTGCTGGGACTCTGCTCCTCCCACTATGTAACTCTCATCCTGTGACCTCCACAGGATCAGCGCACTGCTCTCCTGAAATCCTCTGTGCTGCTGGGACCCTGCTCCCTCCATTATGTAATTCTCATACTGTGACCTCCACAGGATCAGCGCACTCCTCTCCTGAAATCCTCTGTGCTGCTGGGACCCTGCTCCTCCCACTATGTAAGAGAAGTTTAATAACATGTTATAAAGACTCGTTGTCTCTGCTCCTGTCCGGAATACTTCATTATCCTGGTATTCATCAACACTGCTGGCGCTAATAATTGCCGCGCGCTCCAAAAAAACATCCCCACTTCTGAAAAAATAACTCCGTTTAGGGGTTCTGCCGACACAAAGGGAGACACTCCCGCGCCTGTAAAAGTGTTCCCTGGCAATGGTGATCGGGGAAGCCGTTACGTTACAGGTAGGGAGAAGCCGAACCAGAGTTCGGGAAATGATTTTTACGGTACAAATTAAGTTAGGAAATTATAACCCGAAGTCTCGCGAGACTTCGCGCAGCAATAACTCCGGCTCATCGGAGCCAATACATTCTAATACTGTGCGGGGCTCCTGCTGGGTACAGTATTAGAGCGAAGTTTTATGCGAATCGACTTCGGATGTTTCGCTCATCCCTAGTTACAGTAATAGCCTGAAGCCGCCTCCGATGGCCATTACTAGAATATACCAAATCAGGCCAGCAGGTGGCAGCACGGTGCTGGTATA
This sequence comes from Bufotes viridis, assembly GCA_033119425.1. Taxonomy (NCBI): domain Eukaryota; kingdom Metazoa; phylum Chordata; class Amphibia; order Anura; family Bufonidae; genus Bufotes; species Bufotes viridis. The sequence goes on along the minus strand of CM065595.1, from coordinate 4,735,458 downwards.
GAGGGAATGGGCAAACTAAGGACGCCCAGGGTGACTTAACCCCTTCACAACTGCCCACTGGTGATATGTGTCCTATCTGCACGTGTAGCCCCTCCTGCTCAGGTCCCGGGAGTCAGGGGCCCGTGAGGAGAAGACAGGGGCGGTGCAGAAGGGAGACCAGGCAGCAGCCGCTTCCGCCATTGGTCCTGCCGGTCACGTGACCACTGGGTGTCCCAGGGCAGGAGCAGAGCTGCAGGGTCTGCCTGTGTGTAACGCCCCCACCCCTCTCGTGGATGCCCCAGTTACTGTGGAAACTGTGAAAAAAAAAAATTCTGTGTCCTCCAGAGGTGTTTTAATGACCTCCTGGGGGACATGTCATGTGCCAAAAACAATTTAAAATATAAGTTAAAAAAAATGAAAAAGATAAAAAAATAAATAAAATAAAAATGCCGTCACTAATGGAAACCGTCGATATAGTCGCCCCGTTTATGTTATATATCAAAAATAGGGCACCCGCTGCAATAATTAGTTTTTGTGTCAGTTTTAATATTTAAGAAATAAAAATCTATAATTAAAAAAATGCTTTTTAATAAGAATTAGCGGTTTTCCCCAAATTAAACCTAAATGAAAAGGGAAAAAATCTCTAAAAATAACATGCTAATAAAATGTCCTAAGTAAGAAACATTGCAAACATTATTTTGGTAGTAAAACAACTAAAAAAGTTTGGGTCCCTAAACGTGCACAAAATCACTTAAAATTGTCTGGACATTCGGGGATTTTTTAGGCCCAGTCAGAAAAGGGATAAAAAAAAAAAAATAAAAAAAAATAAAAGAGAAATGTTTTTGAAAATATAAAACTTTAAATCGCCGCCCCCTTCCCCAAAATCAGAATAAACAATAAACCCCTTACAGGTATGACTGCAGCTGAACGCGCCCGCACTAGTCAAGGGCGACGATATTCATCATCCCGTGCGGTGAATGGCGCATCCGAATAAAAAAAACCTCAAAATGGCCAGATCGCCTTTCAAAATTATATCACTGAAAAGTACAGATCATCCTGCAAAAAATGGGCCCCCCCCCCCCCCCCACACCGCGCCATACGTAGAGCTACAGAAAAGCGGCGATGAAAAGAAAAAAACTTTTTTCAAGTATTAAAACACAACAAAATTATATATAAATCAATGCGGTATCACCGTAATCGTACTGACCCGGAGAACAACGAGAACACGTCCGTTTTATCTCGTAGCGAACACCGTAAAACAAAAAACAAACCCTCGTACCGCTATGTGACCGGAAAAACTAAACACGGACGGCTCCAGGAAACACAAGGTGCTCTAAGAGTTAAAAAAAAGCGAACGCCGCCCAGCACCAGAAAAATATAAAAGGGAGTCACGGCCAAAACGCACTAGGTCCTGAAGGGGTTAATAGGTGCATTACATTGTGGACAGGTGGTGACTGGGGTGGGGGCCACTGCTCTGTGACAGGACCCCCCAAATGAGGCTCAGAGCTGAAAGTGAAAGTACAGGAGGGGAGGTTTATCACAGAAGAGGATGGGGGTTATCGTCTCTTGTACATTATAATCCCTCTCCTCTGTGCACATTAATCTATATCTACAGGAAAAGTTCTAAAACAAAGTGCCTGCGACAATATCACCTTATATCTGCGACAATATCACCTCACATCCACTTGTATAAGTTCTCATACATAGTCCCTTACGAAGCTGATGCTGGGAGGACAGACCATACTCACTTATCTCCGCCAGGGTCAGGGTCAGGGTTAGGGCCACACAGAGCAGCAGGGCCCCAGCGCTCGTGCTCCCCGGGAGCCTCATCCTCGCTCTCCTCTTCAGCACTTTCTGACTGCGATCTCCGGGGCAGATAGATATAAACGCTCTCTGCTCGTCCAATCACGTTATTAGAATCCCGACGCGTCATCTGTTGTCAGGAGGAGGTGAGACTCGCAGGTTACAGCGGCGAGCAGTGCGCATGTGCCGCTCATTTCCCGTAAATGGGCCCTTGGTGATAACGCTGGTTACACGGTGCGATTTGTCGCTGTAACTGGCGCAACAGTGGAAGAGGTGCAGGGATGATGGGATAGATAATTACGCTGAAATAAAGGGTCATTTATTTTTATATTTTGGATTTAGTGGTTTTTTGTTGCTCATTGACTTTAATGTTAAAAAAACAGCAGAAAAACATTAAAAAACCTGTTGTAAGAACTGCCAGCATGGCGGCGCCGACCTCAAAGGGTAGTTTTACATGGACTTTTGCACTTATTCTGTGCCGGAGTCAACGTGAAATCCACCTGCAAACCGCGTTCCGCGATCCGAGCTTTCCTCACAGTCGCTAATTGTCGGTTCAAAATTTTTGGGAAAAACCGCGTCGGGTTTCAGCAAGGATTTCACCTTTATTATCTGAGGCAAATCCGCAACGAAATCCTCGTGTAAATCACAGCGGTTCTACTGCGGATTTAGCGTCAGATATTACGCACCGCGTGGGCGTGGTCTAAAAACCGCGACTGCATCCAAAACCGCAGCAGAAACACATCTTTATGTCTGAATACAACCTAACAGGGGGGAGCTGGGATCTCGGGGGCCCCTGCACACAGTTTGGACCGGGCCCCTGTAGTGCTGCTTATGTGGCCCTTCAGACACTAGGTTCCATGTGGGGCCACGTACAGTTAAGGGTTAAAGTCCTGTTTATTGGAGGCGTCTTCCTGTTGTTACTTTCACTTTCACTTATGATTCATCTGAGTCATTATAGCAATGGGCGTCGTGGAAATCCCCTTCCGTGTGATATAAAAATCGGCGGTGTGGCACCATCACTGAGGCCACGCCCCCACTCTAATAGATATATATATACTGTCCAAAATAAAGATCCTCCCGACAGGTCATCTATATCCGATGGGTCGGGTCCGATATCCAGAACCACCAGCGATTGACTGAATCGGGCAGCCACCGCAGGACAGGTCATCAGTATCAAAAGCGGGACTACCCCTTTAACCCCTTCAGGCATAATGCTGTACATATACGGCAGAAGCATGCGGAGGATGTACGGCATGGGCTGACAAGCTGAGCTCGGATGTGGCGGATGTGCTGCTTACGTGCCAGAGGACGCCGCCGCGCCGGATCGGAGAGACACGACAGGCCAGGGCTACGAGGTGACGCGTCGTCAGTGACATACGACCTCCCAGCACCGCCATATCACCGTCACAAAAAGATGTCCGCAGTCGCCACAGTCCGCCGGACACACACAGGTCACACACGTCGCTGTGGGGTCCTGGCTCAAACAGTCCTAGGACGACAGCCCCCCCACTGCACGGCGCGGTAGTCACATGACCGACCCCTTCACTTGTAAGGAACTGACAGAGACATGAGCGCTGCTGCGCCTGCAGAGAGGATCTGGAGATCCCGTGTCATCAGGATCATGGGGGTCTGACCCCCCAGCCCCCGGGATCATTTACTTATTACCTATGCTGTGCTTACATCATCATCTTTGTGGGATAACCCCTTATAACTGTCCCAAGTTATATAAAAAACCTGGCACCCCCTGTAAATGGCCTAACTCAACAAATGAATGGACACCTGTTTTCTGCAGAGCTGCGCTCCTCTGCTTTCCTGGCTGCAGCAGTGACGCCCTGTTTACACAGGTCACCGCTGCAGCCAGTCACTGCCCTCTGCAGAGGTGTCCTGTGAACAGCTGAGGCCAGTAGTTGGTTGCAGGGTTGACTTGTGCACAGAATATCACCGCTGCAGCCAATCACTGCCCTCAGCAGAGGTGTTCTGTGAACAGCTGAGGCCAGTAGTTGGTTGTAGCGTTGACTTGTGCACAGAACATCACCGCTGCAGCCAATCACTGCCCTCTGCAGAGGTGTCCTGTGAACAGCTGAGGCCAGTAGTTGGTTGTAGCGTTGAGTTGTGCACAGAACATCACCGCTGCAGCCAATCACTGCCCTCAGCAGAGGTGTTCTGTAAACAGCTGAGGCCAGTAATTGGTTGCAGCATTGACTTGTGCACAGAACATCACCGCTGCAGCCAATCACTGCCCTCTGCAGAGGTTTCCTGTGAACAGCTGAGGCCAGTAGTTGGTTGCAGCGTTGACTTTATCATCGCTGCAGCCAAGAAGACGACATTGGAAGTGGAATGACTGAAGCGCAGAAGCAGAGGAGGAAGCAGGCATTCATCTGCAGGGTTTGTCGGAGTTTTTATAAACCCTGCCGATAGGTGTATGTAGCCCGGACTCAGCGGCGCCCCTAGTGGGCACTGATAACATTACCACACGTCCCAGCATGGACAGCTGCGGAGTTACTGCTCTGAAGATGTCACGCCCCCGCCCTATGTACACAAGTCACTCAGCAGCTGTGGAAGGAAGCTTTTTATTGGTGCAGAAGTCATCACGCCCCCAGCATATGGTGGTTCAGAGTCTCTGGGTACAGCAGTGGTGGGGTGTAGAGCAGACCCAGCAGATCAGGGGTTAAGCGGCATGGGATCAGTCCATCCCAGGTGGTTCTCACCCTATGGAGATGTCCACCTGTGGCCTCACTGGGCCCTGCTGGAGATCACTGGCCCCCGGGGGCCACATAGATCTTCAGGGGTTGGCTGTTCTTTCCTTTGTCGTGCCAGCAAACATCAAAGAAGGGATGGAGTCTCCCGGAGAAGCGCTCGTGGAAGGTGTAGAGGAGCTTCAGATTGTCCTCATCTCCAGAATCAAAGAAGGACACAACCCCATCGGAGAAGCTCAGGTAGATGCCAATCTTCTCTGGACGCCCATCCACGCGGAGCAGGCGCGGCTCCTTCGCCTCCGCATGGGCCTCGTAGACCTTTCCTTCCTTGCAACCCAAGATCCAAAAGCCATTGGAGGGGCTGGCGTGGAGCTTGCCCTTACGGTTGGCGGTTTCGGAGATGACACCCAATGCCCACCTGGGCTTGTCCTCCACCAGCACCTCCCAGTAATGTTCTCCTTCCGCGAAGCCTTCTTTAGTGACTAAACAGTTGCCTTTGTCGAAGCGTCCGGGATCGTCAGACACCGGCTGCTTGTGGTCGGAACATTCCACGGATTTACCATCTGCGGAGACCACCAGGTTCTGCTGGGCCGTGTCCGGGTCGAACGTCAGGTTCTCCAGAGCTGGAAAGAAACGACAAATCAATGAACAAAAACTGATGTCAGGATGATGAGTGATTTAGCGAGTGGAGGTGGAGAGTAGTAGTTATGGCTGTGGCTGTGCTTCCACCTGGTGGTCACTGCTGGTAACGCACCTGCCATATTTTCACATGCGGCTCATTTACGTTCATCTGAATGCGGCTCGCAGAAATCCTTGCACTTTCCGCCAAAACAACCCCATTTACACGAAGGCAAATGATTTCTAGTCTTAGAGGATTCCTGTAAAGAATCTGCCACATGTGAAAATCCCCTAAAAGGCCACATCTTAGCCTAGATCTTCTGATCCAGATGAAGAGCGAAAAATAAAGAAAATCCTGTGTATAAGCCTCCGTTATGCACCGTCCATCCATCTGAGATCCGCATGCAGCTCCAAAATAACGGATCTTAGATGGAAATGGCTAAAACAGAAGCCAAATGTGCATAACTGAGCAGAACGGATGCGTCAAGGCCTGTTTTTTCTTTATTTTTCTGCGGTGGTGTGAACGCGGCCTTAGCTCAGCATCGGACCGGCAGCCATTATTCTCCATTCCGAGCCCCTCCTCAGCTCTCACCTGGCATCAGCGCCCGGAACATCTTCTTCCACACCTGGAACTTGAACTCATCAGAGATGATGGGCAGCTGGATGTCCAGGCGTCCGGGAAGGGGAGACTCCGACAAGATCTTACCAAGCCTGTTCACAGGAGAAGAATGGGACATATCAGACACGTGCCGCCACCGCGTGTGACGTGTAGTGCAGGAGAGGGACGGAAACCTCCTTACCTGCCGGTCACCACACAGAACTTCTGTAAAGAGGAGAAGAAAACAGGATTGGACGAGGCGATTATAACCTGCGGCACTTTATTTCACTCGTTCATAGAAAATAATATCAGTTTATTATAAAACTCATCAATCTCATGATCTGAGCTCCATCATCACAAATCCAGGAGCCGGACCCCGGGGATGAAATGTTTAACAACAGGTTCTCTACTTCACCCGCACCCATCACCATCACTTCACCCGCACCCATCACCATCACTTCACCCGCACCCATCACCATCACTTCACCCGCACCCATCACCATCACTTCACCCGCACCCATCACCATCACTTCACCCGCACCCATCACCATCACTTCACCCGCACCCATCACCATCACTTCACCCGCACCCATCACCATCACTTCACCCGCACCCATCACCATCACTTCACCCGCACCCATCACCATCACTTCACCCGCACCCATCACCATCACTTCACCCGCACCCATCACCATCACTTCACCCGCACCCATCACCATCACTTCACCCGCACCCATCACCATCACTTCACCCGCACCCATCACCATCACTTCACCCGCACCCATCACCATCACTTCACCCGCACCCATCACCATCACTTCACCCGCACCCATCACCATCACTTCACCCGCACCCATCACCATCACTTCACCCGCACCCATCACCATCACTTCACCCGCACCCATCACCATCACTTCACCCGCACCCATCACCATCACTTCACCCGCACCCATCACCATCACTTCCCGCACCCATCACCATCACTTCACCGCACCCTCACCATCACTTCACCCACCCCTCACCATCCTTCACCGCACCCTCACCATCACTTCACCCGCACCCCTCATCATCACTTCACCCGCACCCCTCATCATCACTTCACCCGCACCCATCACCATCACTTCACCCGCACCCATCACCATCACTTCACCCGCACCCATCACCATCACTTCACCCGCACCCATCACCATCACTTCACCCGCACCCATCACCATCACTTCACCCGCACCCATCACCATCACTTCACCCGCACCCATCACCATCACTTCACCCGCACCCATCACCATCACTTCACCCGCACCCATCACCATCACTTCACCCGCACCCATCACCATCACTTCACCCGCACCCATCACCATCACTTCACCCGCACCCATCACCATCACTTCACCCGCACCCATCACCATCACTTCACCCGCACCCATCACCATCACTTCACCCGCACCCATCACCATCACTTCACCCGCACCCATCACCATCACTTCACCCGCACCCATCACCATCACTTCACCCGCACCCATCACCATCACTTCACCCGCACCCCTCACCATCACTTCACCCGCACCCCTCACCATCACTTCACCCGCACCCCTCATCATCACTTCACCCGCACCCCTCATCATCACTTCACCCGCACCCCTCATCATCACTTCACCCGCACCCATCACCATCACTTCACCTGCACCCATCACCATCACTTCACCCGCACCCATCACCATCACTTCACCCGCACCCATCACCATCACTTCACCTGCACCATCACCATCACTTCACCTGCACCCATCACCATCACTTCACCCGCACCCATCACCATCACTTCACCCGCACTCACCATCACTTCACCTGCACCCATCACTCATCACTTCACCCGCACCCTCGTCATCACTTCACCCGCACCCATCATCATCACTTCACCCGCACTCATCACTGTCACTTCACCCGCACCCCTCGTCATCACTTCACCCGCACCCCTCGTCATCACTTCACCTGCACCCATCACTTCACCTGCACCCATCACTGTCACTTCACCCACACCCCTCGTCATCACTTCACCCGCACCCATCACTTCACCCGCACCCCTCGTCATCACTTCACCCGCACCCCTCGTCATCACTTCACCCGCACCCCTCATCATCACTTCACCCGCACCCATCACTTCACCCGCACCCCTCGTCATCACTTCACCCGCACCCCTCGTCATCACTTCACCCGCACCCCTCGTCATCACTTCACCCGCACCCCTTCACCTCACCCGTCATCACTTCACCCGCACCCCTCGTCATCACTTCACCCGCACCCTCGTCATCACTTCACCTGCACCCATCACCATCACTTCACCCGCACCTATCACTTCACCCGCACCCCTCGTCATCACTTCACCCGCACCCCTCGTCATCACTTCACCCGCACCCCTCGTCATCACTTCACCCGCACCCCTCGTCATCACTTCACCCGCACCCCTCACCATCACTTCACCCGCACCCCTCATCATCACTTCACCCGGACCCATCACCATCACTTCACCCGCACCCATCACTTCACCCGCACCCCTCGTCATCACTTCACCCGCACCCCTCGTCATCACTTCACCCGCACCCCTCGTCATCACTTCACCCGCACCCCTCGTCATCACTTCACCAGCACCCATCACCATCACTTCACCAGCACCCATCACTATCACTTCACCCGCACCCCTCGTCATCACTTCACCCGCACCCCTCGTCATCACTTCACCAGCACCCATCACTATCACTTCACCCGCACCCCTCGTCATCACTTCACCAGCACCCATCACCATCACTTCACCCGCACCCATCACTATCACTTCACCCGCACCCCTCGTCATCACTTTTACCCTCAGAAATTCCGTCTGCTCCTGTCCTTCCAGCTCCTTCAGGACTCCTTCCATCTGGCTGAGCTGCTCCACGTAATGGGCCATACTTTTCCTTTCACCCAAAAGGGCCCCAGAGGCATTTTGCTCAGCTTTGTCTGCTTCTCGAAACAGCGAGGTCTCCATGATGTTCAGGTAGGAGCGCATGGCGTTGAGCTGATCCTTCACACTTGACTTGAAGCGGGACACAGTATCCTGCAAGATAATCTGAATATCATCCACAGACACATACAGTGGGGGCAGCCGCTGGGGGAGCAGGGTCAGCTGTACAATGGCCGGCTGTGCAGATCCTGCTATATCTGGGCTGTTGTAGATATATGAGGATGATATTGTACATGGAGCTGAGGATGAGACAATGTCTGAGAGGAGACACCGACAGGAGGAAGAGGATGCAGGTAGTGACAGATGGCGACCGCGGCACTGACCTTCACTTCAGACACCTGTCTGTCCAGCAGAGCCACTGTCTTCTCCTTCCGTAGTCGCGCTTCTTGCAGGAGGACCTGCTGCTGGGGAAGCTGCCTCTGAGCGAGAAAAGAAGATGTCAGCGTCCGCACATCACCGTCACAGTGAACCAGACAGACGTCTCATCTGTGATAACCTCATTACCGCAAGCTTCTTATTACAGAAAAGACACGACCTGCCGTCTGATTAATACTTATCTGTACTGATCCTGAGTTACATCCTGTATTATACTCCAGAGCTGCACTCACTATTCTGCTGGTGCAGTCACTGTGTACATACATTACTTATCCTGTACTGATCCTGAGTTACATCCTGTATTATACTGCAGAGCTGCACTCACTATTCTGCTGGTGCAGTCACTGTGTACATACATTACTTATCCTGTACTGATCCTGAGTTACATCCTGTATTATCCTCCAGAGCTGCACTCACTATTCTGCTGGTGCAGTCACTGTGTACATACATTACTTATCCTGTAATGATCCTGAGTTACACCCTGTATTATACTCCAGAGCTGCACTCACTATTCTGCTGGTGCAGTCACTGTGTACATACATTACTTATCCTGTACTGATCCTGAGTTACATCCTGTATTATACTCCAGAGCTGCACTCACTATTCTGCTGGTGCAGTCACTGTGTACATACATTACTTATCCTGTACTGATCCTGAGTTACATCCTGCATTATACTCCGGAGCTGCACTCACTATTCTGATGGTGCAGTCACTGTGTACATACATTACTTTTCCTGTACTGATCCTGAGTTACATCCTGTATTATACTCCAGAGCTGCACTCACTATTCTGCTGGTGCAGTCACTGTGTACACACATTACTTATCCTGCACTGATCCTCAGTTACATCCTGCATTATACTCCGGAGCTGCACTCACTATTCTGATGGTGCAGTCACTGTGTACATACATTACTTATCCTGTACTGATCCTGAGTTACATCCTGTATTATACTCCAGAGCTGCACTCACTATTCTGCTGGTGCAGTCACTGTGTACATACATTACTTATCCTGTACTGATCCTGAGTTACATCCTGTATTATACTCCAGAGCTGCACTCACTATTCTGCTGGTGAGTGTGTACATCTATCAGGTTAGTACTGGTGTCTCATGTAATATATTTCTGATCACGATACTTGAGGACCTGCCACGTTTCAGGCTCTCGGGTCCTCACCTTCATCTTGGTGTAGGCGTTGGGGGCCGTGATGATGTTGTGCCCCTTGTGTTTCCCCAGTGAGGCGCACACCCCGCAGATCAGCTCCTTGTCCTGCTCACAGAAGACGCTCAGCGGGTCCAGATGTTCCAGGCAGTGACCCTGAGGAACCTGCTTGAAGCTTTGGACCAGGTGTTCCAGCTGACGATTGATGTGAAGGGTCTCAGGACGAGATGGGGCCTGGCAAGTAGGGCAGAGAGTGGAGCCATTTTGGTCCTGGCCCTTGGGGGCCCCAATCAAGCATTTTTGACAGAACGTGTGTCCACACTCGGGTGTGATGGGCGATTGGAAGAGCTCGAGACAAAGCTGGCAGGTGAGGTCGTTCTGCATGCCTTGCACCAGCTGGGGGTTCGCCATTCTGGAGGACAGAGAGGAACAGAAGCTGCAGTGAGTGATGGACAGCCGCCAGCACAAAGCCGCCCGGGCCCGGCAGGAATTCAGGGAGGGACGCTGTGTCTTTAAATAGAATATTAGGAAAGGCCGGGGAGGTCATGTTACACAAGAGGAATAGTGGGAATATTAAGGGTGAACTGCGCTAAATATTATCTGTGTGCATCACAGAAAACCACCATTCTTTACACTGCAGGCTGCATCCAGAGAATAACTGCGAATCTTGATTTTGGCAAAACAATACGTGCAGTGAGTGTGACACAACCGCACTGTGTTCCATATTACAACCAATCAGAAACCCCTGCATGAGTCTTCAGGAGAGGATGTGGGGCTGTAAACCAAAAACGAGCAGCACAAAGTACATCCTGAGGCACATGGAAATCACCGTAAGATGCCAAATCCGTGTCACTTACTGAGTCCACAGACATCTACAGTTTCTCACAATGTCCCTATGACAATACTGAAGGGCTGGAGCACCGGGCACGTCGTACTATCATAGGGGCACCAGAGATGCTTCTAGAGCAGTGATGGCGAACCTTTCAGAGACCGAGACCGAGTGCCCAAACTGCAACCAAATACCCACTCATTTATCGCAAAGTGCCAACCCGGCAATGTAACCTGAAATCTTTCATGCACTTTATCATTTAGCTATAATAGCTTAATAGCCTACATTTAATGTGCTGCCCGTGCTGTTCATGGTGCGCCCTGCGCTGCCCGTGCTGTTCATGGTGCGCCCTGCGCTGCCCATGCTGTTCATGGTGCGCCCTGCGCTGCCTGTGCTGTTCATGGTGCGCCCTGCGCTGCCCGTGCTGTTCATGGTGCGCCCTGCGCTGCCTGTGCTGTTCATGGTGCGCCCTGCGCTGCCCGTGCTGTTCATGGTGCGCCCTGCGCTGCCCGTGCTGTTCATGAGTGCGCCCTGCGCTGCCCGCGCTGTTCATGGTGCGCCCTGCGCTGCCCGTGCTGTTCATGGTGCGCCCTGCGCTGCCCGTGCTGTTCATGGTGCGCCCTGCGCTGCCCGTGCTGTTCATGGTGCGCCCTGCGCTGCCCGTGCTGTTCATGGTGCGCCCTGCGCTGCCCGTGCTGTTCATGGTGCGCCCTGCGCTGCCCGTGCTGTTCATGGTGCGCCCTGTGCTGCCCGTGCTGTTCATGGTGCGCCCTGCGCTGCCTGTGCTGTTCATGGTGCGCCCTGCGCTGCCCGTGCTGTTCATGGTGCGCCCTGCGCTGCCTGTGCTGTTCATGGTGTGCCCTGCGCTGCCCGCGCTGTTCATGGTGCGCCCTGCGCTGCCCGTGCTGTTCATGGTGCGCCCTGCGCTGCCCGTGCTGTTCATGGTGCGCCCTGCGCTGCCCGTGCTGTTCATGGTGCGCCCTGCGCTGCCCGTGCTGTTCATGGTGCGCCCTGCGCTGCCCGTGCTGTTCATGGTGCGCCCTGTGCTGCCCGTGCTGTTCATGGTGCGCCCTGCGCTGCCTGTGCTGTTCATGGTGCGCCCTGCGCTGCCTGTGCTGTTCATGGTGCGCCCTGCGCTGCCTGTGCTGTTCATGGTGCGCCCTGCGCTGCCCGAGGTGTTCATGGTGCGCCCTGCGCTGCCTGTGCTGTTCATGGTGCGCCCGTGCTGATGAATGGCAGGAAAGGTCTAAGGCTACCTTCACACTCGCGTTTGCGCTTTCCGTATGTGAGATCCGCCATCGGCTCTCCACCGAGGTCCAAAACGGATGAGTTTTGCCCTAATGCATTGTGAGTGGAAAGGGATACTCTCAGAATGCATCAGTTTGCCTCCGTTCAGTCACCATTCCGTTCTGGAGGCCGCCTGCAGCGTTTTTTTGATCCGTCCTGGGATGCGGGACAATGTAAGTCAATGGGGACGGATCAGTTTTCTCTGACACAATAGAAAACGGATCCGTCCCCCATTGTTTTCAATGGTGTTCAAGACGGATCCATCAAAGCTATAGAAGACATAATACAACCGGATCCGTTCATGACGGATGCATGCGGTTGTATTATTGTATCGGAAGCGTTTTTTGCAGATCCATGACGGAGCCGCAAAAAAACACTAGTGTGAAAGTAGCCTAAGGCCTATTGGTACACTATAGACTTTTTACAGGGTGCGACTGCCCAGAGAGAGGGCTCTGAGTGCCGCCTCTGGCACCCGTGCCATAGGTTCCTCATCACTGTTCTAGAGGGATATTCAGGGTTGCACCGCCAATGAGGCGAGGTGAGGCGATCGCCTCAGGCAGCACCAGGTAGAGGTAAGAGGGGGGAGCGGAAGGGCCATGGGCCATGAGCACTTCCATTGTGGAAACGCTCATCTCTACATATTTAACTGCATCACTGTACTCAGGACAACAATACAGTTGAATGCTGCGGCGGCGCACGGGACCGATGTCTCCCTGACCCACTATTTCCTCTAATAGTCGTTAGTCCTAGTTCCTGTAGCCGATCAGAGGCCGGTGTCATCACTATCGCGCTGCCTGAGCCGGGCTGCATAGGGCGCAGACTAGAAGAGGTCCGTGTCTATCACTGCATCGCTGACTGGAGGTAAGTATTTGAGTTTATTATTATTATCTGGCAGCAGTTATGGGGTTGGGGGTCGTTAAAGCACTATGGGGACAAGGCGGCTGTAAAAAGGAGCATTTCTGTACTGGCACACATGATAATGGGGTTATTTGTTCTACTGGGGGCACTAAAAGTGTTTTGTTTGTACTGTCACATGTTATAAGAGAGAATTTTTTTGTATTTGCACAAATAAATATGTTTGTACTGGCACACATTATAAGGGGGTATTTTTTGTACTGACACACATTATAGGGGGGTTATTACTACAGGGGGCACTATGGGGGTAGCAAAATGAGAGGCATTATTACTATTGTGTGCACTGTTACCACATAGTGCACTCTGGTTGAGAAGTATTACTAATGGTGGGACTTTTGGGAGGACTGTTACCTTGGGAGGCACCCTGGCACAGTATCAGCTTAGCACAAGTATTTTTGGAGGACACTATGTTTACGGCACTAGAAGTGTCAGGGACACTATTTCCTAGGCACAGTGACTGTGTGCCAATAATTATTAAAGGGGAACTATCTGTGCGGTACTAGTATTTTCAGGGGATTATCTGTTTCCGCAGTGTAGTATAGGGGAGCACAGTGGGCCCCATATTAGAGGTGGCAGGATGGGGTGTTCAGAAGGTAGGAGGAGGATGGAAAAGTAGTAAACTAAGATGTCCGTGTGTCATACTCTGCAGACTAGAGATGGCTGAAAGAATTCATCATGGCGGTCTGGTCTGAATGGAGAAGATAAAGCAAGAGAATGTCTACATCAGAGGAGATATTCCTACCTAATAACCCCAATCACTTAATGGGGGGTGCAATTTCTGGGATCACCATCACCCCTGAAAATGGGGTTCAATCTTGGGGATCACTCTGATCCTGAGCTGCGGCCGTACTGATAATCGCAGGCGACTTCCAGGTCCCTGCAGATTATATGATTTATGTCTTTGGTCACCCTTTGCTGTGTCGTTATATGCAATCCATTGCCCCCTGTTATCAGCCATTTCAGGGGAGAGGATGACTGTAGGACAGGAGAATACAGTCTATTGCCCCTGTTATCAGACATTTCAGGGGAGAGGATGACTGTAGGACAGGAGAATACAGTCTATTGCTCCCTGTTATCAGCCATTTCAGGGGAGAGGATGACTGTAGGACAGGAGAATACAGTCTATTGCCCCCTGTTATCAGCACATTTCAGGGGAGAGGATGACTGTAGGACAGGAGAATACAGTCTATTGCTCCCTGTTATCAGCCATTTCAGGGGAGAGGATGACTGTAGGACAGGAGAATACAGTCCATTGCCCCCTGTTATCAGCCATTTCAGGGGAGAGGATGACTGTAGGACAGGAGAATACAGTCTATTGCCTCCTGTTATCAGACATTTCAGGGGAGAGGATGACTGTAGGACAGGAGAATACAGTCTATTGCCCCCTGTTATCAGCCATTTCAGGGGAGGGGATGACTGTAGGACAGGAGAATACAGTCTATTGCCCCCTGTTATCAGCCATTTCAGGGGAGAGGATGACTGTAGGACAGGAGAATACAATCTATTCCCCCTGTTATCAGCCATTTCAGGGGAGAGGATGACTGTAGGACAGGAGAATACAGTCTATTGCCCCCTGTTATCAGCCATTTCAGGGGAGAGGATGACTGTAGGACAGGAGAATACAGTCTATTGCCCCCTGTTATCAGCCATTTCAGGGGAGAGGATGACTGTAGGACAGGAGAATACAGTCTATTGCCCCCTGTTATCAGCCATTTCAGGGGAGAGGATGACTGTAGGACAGGAGAATACAGTCTATTGCCCCCTGTTATCAGCCATTTCAGGGGAGAGGATGACTGTAGGACAGGAGAATACAGTCTATTGCTCCCTGTTATCAGCCATTTCAGGGGAGGATGACTGTAGGACAGGAGAATACAGTCTATTGCCCCTGTTATCAGCCATTTCAGGGGAGAGGATGACTGTAGGACAGGAGAATACAATCTATTGCCCCCTGTTATCAGCCATTTCAGGGGAGAGGATGACTGTAGGACAGGAGAATACAGTCTATTGCTCCCTGTTATCAGCCATTTCAGGGGAGAGGATGACTGTAGGACAGGAGAATACAGTCTATTGCTCCCTGTTATCAGCCATTTCAGGGAGAGGATGACTGTAGGACAGGAGAATACAGTCTATTGCCTCCTGTTATCAGCCATTTCAGGGAGAGGATGACTGTAGGACAGGAGAATACAGTCTATTGCCTCCTGTTATCAGCCATTTCAGGGGAGGGGATGACTGTAGGACAGGAGAATACAGTCTATTGCTCCCTGTTATCAGCCATTTCAGGGGAGAGGATGACTGTAGGACAGGAGAATACAGTCTATTGCCTCCTGTTATCAGCCATTTCAGGGGAGAGGATGACTGTAGGACAGGAGAATACAGTCTATTGCCTCCTGTTATCAGCCATTTCAGGGGAGAGGATGACTGTAGGACAGGAGAATACAGTCTATTGCCTCCTGTTATCAGCCATTTCAGGGGAGAGGATGACTGTAGGACAGGAGAATACAGTCTATTGCCTCCTGTTATCAGCCATTTCAGGGAGAGGATGACTGTAGGACAGGAGAATACAGTCTATTGCCTCCTGTTATCAGACATTTCAGGGGAGAGGATGACTGTAGGACAGGAGAATACAGTCTATTGCCCCTGTTATCAGCCATTTCAGGGGAGAGGATGACTGTAGGACAGGAGAATACAGTCTATTGCCTCCTGTTATCAGACATTTCAGGGGAGAGGATGACTGTAGGACAGGAGAATACAGTCTATTGCCCCCTGTTATCAGCCATTTCAGGGGAGAGGATGACTGTAGGACAGGAGAATACAGTCTATTGCCCCTGTTATCAGCCATTTCAGGGAGAGGATGACTGTAGGACAGGAGAATACAGTCTATTGCCCCCTGTTATCAGCCATTTCAGGGGAGAGGATGACTGTAGGACAGGAGAATACAGTCTATTGCCTCCTGTTATCAGCCATTTCAGGGGAGAGGATGACTGTAGGACAGGAGAATACAGTCTATTGCCCCTGTTATCAGCCATTTCAGGGGAGAGGATGACTGTAGGACAGGAGAATACAGTCTATTGCCCCCTGTTATCAGCCATTTCAGGGGAGGGATGACTGTAGGACAGGAGAATACAGTCTATTGCCCCCTGTTATCAGCCATTTCAGGGGAGAGGATGACTGTAGGACAGGAGAATACAGTCTATTGCCCCTGTTATCAGCCATTTCAGGGGAGAGGATGACTGTAGGACAGGAGAATACAGTCTATTGCCCCCTGTTATCAGCCATTTCAGGGGAGAGGATGACTGTAGGACAGGAGAATACAGTCTATTGCCCCTGTTATCAGCCATTTCAGGGGAGAGGATGACTGTAGGACAGGAGAATACAGTCTATTGCCCCCTGTTATCAGCCATTTCAGGGGAGAGGATGACTGTAGGACAGGAGAATACAGTCTATTGCCCCCTGTTATCAGCCATTTCAGGGGAGAGGATGACTGTAGGACAGGAGAATACAGTCTATTGCTCCCTGTTATCAGCCATTTCAGGGGAGAGGATGACTGTAGGACAGGAGAATACAGTCTATTGCTCCCTGTTATCAGCCATTTCAGGGGAGGGATGACTGTAGGACAGGAGAATACAATCTATTGCCCCCTGTTATCAGCCATTTCAGGGGAGAGGATGACTGTAGGACAGGAGAATACAGTCTATTGCTCCCTGTTATCAGCCATTTCAGGGAGAGGATGACTGTAGGACAGGAGAATACAGTCTATTGCTCCCTGTTATCAGCCATTTCAGGGGAGAGGATGACTGTAGGACAGGAGAATACAGTCTATTGCCCCCTGTTATCAGCCATTTCAGAGGGAGAGGATGACTGTAGGACAGGAGAATACAGTCTATTGCCTCCTGTTATCAGCCATTTCAGAGGAGAGGATGACTGTAGGACAGGAGAATACAGTCTATTGCCCCTGTTATCAGCCATTTCAGGGGAGAGGATGACTGTAGGACAGGAGAATACAGTCTATTGCCTCCTGTTATCAGCCATTTCAGGGGAGAGGATGACTGTAGGACAGGAGAATACAGTCTATTGCTCCCTGTTATCAGCCATTTCAGGGAGAGGATGACTGTAGGACAGGAGAATACAGTCTATTGCCCCCTGTTATCAGCCATTTCAGGGGAGAGGATGACTGTAGGACAGGAGAATACAGTCTATTGCCTCCTGTTATCAGCCATTTCAGGGGAGAGGATGACTGTAGGACAGGAGAATACAGTCTATTGCCTCCTGTTATCAGCCATTTCAGGGGAGAGGATGACTGTAGGACAGGAGAATACAGTCTATTGCCCCTGTTATCAGCCATTTCAGGGGAGAGGATGACTGTAGGACAGGAGAATACAGTCTATTGCCTCCTGTTATCAGCCATTTCAGGGGAGAGGATGACTGTAGGACAGGAGAATACAGTCTATTGCCCCCTGTTATCAGCCATTTCAGGGGAGAGGATGACTGTAGGACAGGAGAATACAGTCTATTGCTCCCTGTTATCAGCCATTTCAGGGGAGAGGATGACTGTAGGACAGGAGAATACAGTCTATTGCTCCCTGTTATCAGCCATTTCAGGGAGAGGATGACTGTAGGACAGGAGAATACAGTCTATTGCTCCCTGTTATCAGCCATTTCAGGGAGAGAGGATGACTGTAGGACAGGAGAGAATACAGTCTATTGCCCCCTGTTATCAGCCATTTCAGGGAGAGGATGACTGTAGGACAGGAGAATACAGTCTATTGCCCCTGTTATCAGCCATTTCAGGGAGAGGATGACTGTAGGACAGGAGAATACAGTCTATTGCCCCCTGTTATCAGCCATTTCAGGGGAGAGGATGACTGTAGGACAGGAGAATACAGTCTATTGCCCCTGTTATCAGCCATTTCAGGGGAGAGGATGACTGTAGGACAGGAGAATACAGTCTATTGCCCCTGTTATCAGCCATTTCAGGGGAGAGGATGACTGTAGGACAGGAGAATACAGTCTATTGCTCCCTGTTATCAGCCATTTCAGGGGAGAGGATGACTGTAGGACAGGAGAATACAGTCTATTGCCCCCTGTTATCAGCCATTTCAGGGGAGAGGATGACTGTAGGACAGGAGAATACAGTCTATTGCCCCCTGTTATCAGCCATTTCAGGGGAGAGGATGACTGTAGGACAGGAGAATACAGTCTATTGCCCCTGTTATCAGCCATTTCAGGGGAGAGGATGACTGTAGGACAGGAGAATACAGTCTATTGCCCCCTGTTATCAGCCATTTCAGGGGAGAGGATGACTGTAGGACAGGAGAATACAGTCTATTGCCCCCTGTTATCAGCCATTTCAGGGGAGAGGATGACTGTAGGACAGGAGAATACAGTCTATTGCTCCCTGTTATCAGCCATTTCAGGGGAGAGGATGACTGTAGGACAGGAGAATACAGTCTATTGCCCCTGTTATCAGCCATTTCAGGGAGAGGATGACTGTAGGACAGGAGAATACAGTCTATTGCCCCCTGTTATCAGCCATTTCAGGGGAGAGGATGACTGTAGGACAGGAGAATACAGTCTATTGCTCCCTGTTATCAGCCATTTCAGGGAGAGGATGACTGTAGGACAGGAGAATACAGTCTATTGCCCCCTGTTATCAGCCATTTCAGGGAGAGGATGACTGTAGGACAGGAGAATACAGTCTATTGCCCCCTGTTATCAGCCATTTCAGGGGAGAGGATGACTGTAGGACAGGAGAATACAGTCTATTGCTCCCTGTTATCAGCCATTTCAGGGGAGAGGATGACTGTAGGACAGGAGAATACAGTCTATTGCTCCCTGTTATCAGCCATTTCAGGGGAGAGGATGACTGTAGGACAGGAGAATACAGTCTATTGCTCCCTGTTATCAGCCATTTCAGGGGAGAGGATGACTGTAGGACAGGAGAATACAGTCTATTGCCCCCTGTTATCAGCCATTTCAGGGGAGAGGATGACTGTAGGACAGGAGAATACAGTCTATTGCTCCCTGTTATCAGCCATTTCAGGGGAGAGGATGACTGTAGGACAGGAGAATACAGTCTATTGCCCCCTGTTATCAGCCATTTCAGGGAGAGGATGACTGTAGGACAGGAGAATACAGTCTATTGCCCCTGTTATCAGCCATTTCAGGGGAGAGGATGACTGTAGGACAGGAGAATACAGTCTATTGCCCCCTGTTATCAGCCATTTCAGGGGAGAGGATGACTGTAGGACAGGAGAATACAGTCTATTGCCCCCTGTTATCAGCCATTTCAGGGGAGAGGATGACTGTAGGACAGGAGAATACAGTCTATTGCCCCTGTTATCAGCCATTTCAGGGGAGAGGATGACTGTAGGACAGGAGAATACAGTCTATTGCCCCTGTTATCAGCCATTTCAGGGGAGAGGATGACTGTAGGACAGGAGAATACAGTCTATTGCCCCTGTTATCAGCCATTTCAGGGGAGAGGATGACTGTAGGACAGGAGAATACAGTCTATTGCTCCCTGTTATCAGCCATTTCAGGGGAGAGGATGACTGTAGGACAGGAGAATACAGTCTATTGCTCCCTGTTATCAGCCATTTCAGGGGAGAGGATGACTGTAGGACAGGAGAATACAGTCTATTGCTCCCTGTTATCAGCCATTTCAGGGGAGAGGATGACTGTAGGACAGGAGAATACAGTCTATTGCCCCCTGTTATCAGCCATTTCAGGGGAGAGGATGACTGTAGGACAGGAGAATACAGTCTATTGCTCCCTGTTATCAGCCATTTCAGGGAGAGGATGACTGTAGGACAGGAGAATACAGTCTATTGCTCCCTGTTATCAGCCATTTCAGGGAGAGGATGACTGTAGGACAGGAGAATACAGTCTATTGCTCCCTGTTATCAGCCATTTCAGGGAGAGGATGACTGTAGGACAGGAGAATACAGTCTATTGCCCCCTGTTATCAGCCATTTCAGGGAGAGGATGACTGTAGGACAGGAGAATACAGTCTATTGCCCCTGTTATCAGCCATTTCAGGGGAGAGGATGACTGTAGGACAGGAGAATACAGTCTATTGCTCCCTGTTATCAGCCATTTCAGGGGAGAGGATGACTGTAGGACAGGAGAATACAGTCTATTGCTCCCTGTTATCAGCCATTTCAGGGGAGAGGATGACTGTAGGACAGGAGAATACAGTCTATTGCCCCTGTTATCAGCCATTTCAGGGAGAGGATGACTGTAGGACAGGAGAATACAGTCTATTGCTCCCTGTTATCAGCCATTTCAGGGAGAGGATGACTGTAGGACAGGAGAATACAGTCTATTGCCCCTGTTATCAGCCATTTCAGGGGAGAGGATGACTGTAGGACAGGAGAATACAGTCTATTGCCCCCTGTTATCAGCCATTTCAGGGGAGAGGATGACTGTAGGACAGGAGAATACAGTCTATTGCCCCCTGTTATCAGCCATTTCAGGGAGAGGATGACTGTAGGACAGGAGAATACAGTCTATTGCCCCCTGTTATCAGCCATTTCAGGGGAGAGGATGACTGTAGGACAGGAGAATACAGTCTATTGCCCCTGTTATCAGCCATTTCAGGGGAGAGGATGACTGTAGGACAGGAGAATACAGTCTATTGCCCCCTGTTATCAGCCATTTCAGGGGAGAGGATGACTGTAGGACAGGAGAATACAGTCTATTGCCTCCTGTTATCAGCCATTTCAGGGGAGAGGATGACTGTAGGACAGGAGAATACAGTCTATTGCCCCTGTTATCAGCCATTTCAGGGGAGAGGATGACTGTAGGACAGGAGAATACAGTCTATTGCCCCTGTTATCAGCCATTTCAGGGGAGAGGATGACTGTAGGACAGGAGAATACAGTCTATTGCCCCTGTTATCAGCCATTTCAGGGGAGAGGATGACTGTAGGACAGGAGAATACAGTCTATTGCTCTCTGTTATCAGCCATTTCAGGGAGAGGATGACTGTAGGACAGGAGAATACAGTCTATTGCCCCTGTTATCAGCCATTTCAGGGCAGAGGATGACTGTAGGACAGGAGAATACAGTCTATTGCCCCCTGTTATCAGCCATTTCAGGGGAGAGGATGACTGTAGGACAGGAGAATACAGTCTATTGCTCCCTGTTATCAGCCATTTCAGGGGAGAGGATGACTGTAGGACAGGAGAATACAGTCTATTGCCCCCTGTTATCAGCCATTTCAGTGGAGAGGATGACTGTAGGACAGGAGAATACAATCTATTGCCCCTGTTATCAGCCATTTCAGGGGAGAGGATGACTGTAGGACAGGGGAATACAGTCTATTGCTCCCTGTTATCAGCCATTTCAGGGTAGAGGATGACTGTAGGACAGGAGAATACAATCTATTGCTCCTGTTATCAGCCATTTCAGGGTAGAGGATGACTGTAGGACAGGAGAATACAGTCTATTTCCTCCTGTTATCAGTTATGTCATATGCTGTCTGTTGTGTTCTCAATGAGATGGGTGACAGGAGGTAGAAACCCTCCCCCATCTACACTCATGAGTGACTGACAATATCAGCTGTTTTACTCACAGAAGTCTCTTACAGGAGACTTCTGTGAGTAAGGCGGAGGTTCCCTTTAAGATGTAATATTAAGTATAGGAATGAAGAGCTGGGCAGCCGTCACCTTCTACGAATTGGTCGGACTAGGGCAGGGGTGCACAACCTTTTCTGGTTGGGGGCCACATTGTCAACCTGAAAGAATTCCAAGGGCCGAAAGTAAAACTTAAAGGGGTATAACCAACTGAAATACTGTATTTTTGGCATATTGAGAGTACAGTATATACTATAAATGTCTAGTTACACTTCTAGAACTTCCATCTAATAGGAGAACTCATAAAAGATACATGTAAGAAGCCATAAGACATAGACCTACATGATGTTTGGGGGCCGCACAGAATGGTATAGAGGGCCGCATGTGGCCCCCGGGCCGCAGGTTGTGCACCACTGGACTAGGGTGTATAACAGTGTGACATAAAACTGAGAATGAGGGTGAAGGTCACAGAGGTGAGTGTAGAGCCACTTACCTGCAGACAGACCACGACGTCACAGGAGACCTGCACGGTGTAAGAGATAATATAGAGAATAACCTGCAATCAGTAACGATACAGAGAACAGGCAAAGTATAAGGAGGAGAGCTGGACCCCACCAGGTAACGGAGGGCTGAGAGGGGAGAAGGACAGCAGCCAGAAGAAGAGACACCAAGAGACAGTCACTATGTCCACCAGAAGTGAGAGACACAGATCAAACAGACCACTACAAAGGATGGATAGATACTGACCAGAAGAGACAGACAGTCCAGAGGAGAGACAATGACCAGAAGAGACAGTCCAAAGGAGAGACAATGACCAGAAGAGACAGTCCAAAGGAGAGACACTAACCAGAAGAGACAGTCCAGAGGAGAGATGCACACTGAGACACCAGCAAACTGACTGGGAGAGGAGGACTCTGACCAGAAGAGATGGACCAGAGTAAAGACTGAGACACCAGCAAATATATTGACCAGAGGAAGTAGATGGTGAGCAGAAGAGACAGACTGTCCAAAGAAGAGACAGACTGTCCAAAGAAGAGACAGACACTGACCAGGAAAGAAAATAATGAACAAGCAAGGAAGGTGCTGACCAAAAATGATAAATCCAGGCCAGGAGGAAAGGACACTGACCAGAGAGCTGAAGACGTTGACCAGGACTGATGAAGGGGACAGTGACCAGTGGCTGGAGGAGGAGCGCTGCCAGTCCTGACTGCCCGGACATATATCCAGCCCCTCCACCCACAGACGGTTATTTCTGACACAGTTATCTGCCCCTGAACAGCTGAGAGTTACTGCATGCCAGGATGTCATATTACATAGTCCCGGGTGTGGGACAGGAGTGTATAACGCACAGCGCTCGGTCCTGTGTACAATGCAGTGCGCATGAAAACATCATGTACTACCAAGCATCAGAGACGCAATCAAATGAATGAATAAAACATAATAATAACAATCTATTAAAATAAAAAAAATTAAAAAAACACATCGTTGGCACCGCACACTACAAATCACAGAATTAAGTGAACATGTCATTTATGCCGCTACGTAAACAAAGGAAAAAACACAAAAAATGGGCAAAACTGCTGCATTTCTGACCCCCCCCCCCTCACACAAAATATAAAAACTGAAGAATAAATGATATGAACCCTTTAAAATGATACCAGCAGAAATTATAACCCATCCCCCTACAGCTACATTGATATGTGAGGGGCGAGGGTGAGACGGAGAAATGGAGCAGTGTTTACGCCCCTTCCTCACCTCAGCAATGGGTCTTCTGTCCGCAGATATTCCCCGTATCTCTTCATAGTCACCTGCCTGCTGTCCCCTGTTCACACACAGCTCTCTACTCAATCCTGCAAGTGCAACCTAAAGAAAAGATCGCCCCATGGATTCCCAAATTACCACGCAGACCCCCTAGGCCAAGTCAGTCACCAACAACCTCTGCCATTAGTAGCTCAAAGACATGGGGGGACATTTATGAAGACGGGCGATTTAGATGGCGGTCTTAGTCCCTCCTGCGCTGGCGGTTCAGCCGTCTCAGTTATGTAGAGGCAGGCTTTACACCAGCTACTTCGCTGCCGTAGATTTAGGACATTTTCTAAGCCTTAAACAGACGTAGAAAATGATTTTTCCCCACCCGCACCATGCCCCCTTTTTTAGACCAGGCGTGAGCAGCGGAAAAGGGGAAAAAGTCGCAGATTGCAGCGCAAATAACCTTTGCGCCACAATCTGCAACCGATATATACCCCAATATAGTGGCGTATATCTTTTCACAAATGCCCTCCCTGGTGTCTGGGGCTCAATGGCCGGGGCTTCTGGAGGAAGTGCCTTATAGTGCAGCGCTGCCCTATAAACCAGGTTCAGGGAATGGAGACTGCTGTGTGGCCTCCCGGGAGAACTGTCAACCCTTCCGGAAGGTCTCCCCGTGATCCAGGAGCTTTCTGGATGTTCTGCAGGAAACAGCAGCTGTTACTCCAATAATTACTGATACATTGTATCTTATGAGTAGATCCCCTCATGTATCACATCTCTTCCACCAGATCCCCTCAGGCTATCACATTTATTTAGTATATATATTACTCACTTACTATAGCGCTGACATATTCCGCAGCGCTTTACAGACATCATCATCTAGTTCCCAGACAGCATATCTTTGAAGGTACATCTCACCCATTTTATGAGCAGATCCCCTCATGTATCACATCTCTTCCATCTTATCAGTAGATCCCCTCATGTATCACATCTCTTCCATCTTATCAGTAGATCCCCTCATGTATCACATCTCTTCCATCTTATCAGTGGATCTCCTCATGTATCACATCTCTTCCATCTTATCAGTAGATCTCATGTATCATATCTCTTCCATCTTATCAGTGGATCCCCTCATGTATCACATCTTGTCCATCTTATCAGCAGATCCCCTCATGTATCACATCTCTTCCATCTTATCAGTAATTCCCCTCATGTATCACATCTTGTCCATCTTATCAGTAGATCCCCTCATGTATCACATCTCTTCCATCTTATCAGTAGATCCCCTCATGTAACACATCTCTTCCATCTTATCAGTAGATCCCCCTCATTTAACACATCTCTTCCATCTTATCAGTGGATCCCCTCATGTATCACATCTATTCCATCTTATGAGTAGATCCCCTCATGTATCACATCTCTTCCCATCTTATCAGCAGATCCCCTCATGTATCACATCTCTTCCATCTTATCAGCAGATCCCCTCATGTATCACATCTCTTCCATCTTATCAGTAGATCCCCTCATGTATCACATCTCTTCCATCTTATCAGTAGATCCCCTCATGTATCACATCTCTTCCATATTGTCAGTAGATCCCCCTCATGTAACACATCTCTTCCATCTTATCAGTAGATCCCCTCATGTATCACATCTCTTCCATCTTATCAGTAGATCCCCTCATGTATCACATCTCTTCCATCTTATCAGTGGATCCCCTCATGTATCACATCTCTTCCATCTTATCAGTGGATCCCCTCATGTATCACATCTCTTCCATCTTATCAGCGGATCCCCTCATGTATCACATCTGTTCCATCTTATCAGTAGATCCCCTCATGTATTACATCTCTTCCATCTTATCAGCAGATCCCCTCATGTATCACATCTCTTCCATCTTATCAGTAGATCCCCTCATGTATCACATCTCTTCCATCGTATGAGCAGATCCCCTCATGTATCACATCTCTTCCAGCTTATCCGTAGATAAAGGGAAATCTACGACTACAGGTTCGCCATATGGAGTTAGTACATGCCATGGTCCCCAGAAGTTCCCTTGGTGCCGAGATACTATAGGGCAGTGATGGCGGACCTTTTACAGACCGAGTGCCCAAACTGCAACCCAAAACCCACTTATTTATCGCAAAGTGCCAACACGGCAATATACCCTGAATACCAGTATCGGATATCTTCCATGCACTTTATCATTTAGCTGTAATAGTCTGCCTACATTCAATGCTCTGCCTGTGCTGAGAAGTTTAAGGCATATTGGTACACCATAGACTTTTTCCAGGGTTAGGGCTCTGAGTGCCGCCTCTGGCACCCATGCTATAGGTTCGCCACCATTGCTATAGGGACTAGACCATAGCAGAGAATTAGGGTGTATCTGCCTCCAGATGGGATAAGGGTGCAGAGATGCCCAGGCTGTGATGCAACGTAGCTGAGCTGCGCCAATAATACTTGATCAGGTCAAGTACTCCCAGACCACCCTGAGACTTGCTAGACAGGAGACCTAGGGATCCTATGGCGTCTCTCAGCCCATATAAATCGGAGGAGCTGTGACTGAATAGATCTCAAATCTCTGAGGGGAACTGGGACAGGTAAGGTCTCAAACAGGTACAGGATCTTTGGTAGAATTGTCATCTTTACCGCTGCGATGCGACCTAGAAAGGATATTGGGAGTGTTTGCCACTTGGCAAGGAGGTCTCTAATTTCTTTATACATGTGTGGGAAATTAAGCTTGTAGAGGTCTGAGTAACGGAGGTAAGGGCCACACCCAAGTACCGTAAGGAATCCTCCTTCCAATGAAAGGGGAGTTTGCTCAGAGGAAGCCAAGAGTCGCCTGTGGTATATTGAGAGGAAGGGCCTCAGTTTTATGGGTGTTGACCTTATACCCCGACAGTAGTCGTCCAAACTCCTGTAATATGGAGTGAAGGTTTGGGAGGGAGATATGGATTTTAGTGAGAGTGAGGAGAACATCATCCGCATAAAGTGACAACTTGAACTCCTTATCCCTGACTGTAATACCCTTGACATCATGGCAAGCCCTAATTTTAGCTGCTAGAGGTTAGGTTAGGCGGTCAAACGCTTTTTCGACTTTTTTGCCTCCTCCCCCGAGCGACCAACCACCTCCAGCAAGTCATCGTTTCGCCGTGTATTATCACTGCCCTGATGACATGGGACTTGATCAACTGACTTGATCTTTATGAATCAACGAGGGAAGAAAAGCATTTAGGCGAGAGGCCAGTGTTTTAGTAAACATCTTGAGGTCCGAATTAAGTAAAGGACTAGGCCTATAATTTTGACAATCTTTTCCAGATTTCGGGATTAACGTGAGATACGAGTGGGACATGGCAGTGGGCACCACATCACCTGATAGGAATCGATTAAAGAGATTGATCATATGGCAGGTGAGTTACTTTTTAAAAATCTTGTAATATTTATAGGAAAAGCCGTCGGGACCTGGGTAGGGGGTCAATTACCTCCTCTATCTCCTCCACAGTTACTGGGCCATTAAGGGCATCAATATCTGTAGTCGATAAGGTGGGGAGGTTAAAAGAGGTCAAGCATCCTTGCAGTAGGCGCTCTTTGGTCCCTTCGTTAGTGGGGAGGTTACTAGGCAAATTATAGAGAGAGGAATAGTAGATCGAGAATCGCCCCGCAATTTCCTTGGGGTCTTAAGAGACAGTCTCTTCCGCTCTCCTGACTGCACCTGGGCCTGTTTGTGGGCGGCGGTTTCTTAGTTGATTGGCTAACAACGTATGAGGCTTATTCCCCCATCCGTAGTACCGTTGTTGGGTGTATAACATTAGTTTATCAACCCTCCTCATAGCTATCTTTTGTAGGTGGGCTCGGACGTCAACTATTTGCTTGAGCATTGCGGCGGGTAGGATGAGCAGACATTGCCTCCTCCAAGTTGCGCAGATGAGATTTCAGGTACGTACAGCAGCTAATGAGTCTTTTTTTAGCCTTATGCCCAGGGTGATACAATGCCCTCTCATAACTGCCTTATAGGCCTCCCACAAGGAACGCACATCCCTCACCGACCCTTCATTGAGGTCAAAGTATGATTTAAGATGGGCGCGCAGCTCTTCTCGTAACAATGGTCTCTTAAGGAGGGTTTCGTTAAGACGCCAATGGCATTGGCGGGCACATCCCGAGCCGGGGTCAATTCCGACAGTTACTGGGGCATGATCGGACCAAGTGGTTTGACCCATAGAGGCTCCTTTCAGCACACACAGGGTGGAGATGGTTCCGGAAAAAAAATCCATACGTGTGTGGGTACCATGAGGAGCAGAGTAGAAGGAAAACGACTTATCTGTGGGGTGGTTAAGTCGCCAAAGTTCATATAAGGAGTATCACCTAATTATTTCCTGCTGCAAGGAGTTTAAGGATCTGCCTGGTAGGGCCAGCCTGTCCATAGAATCCGAAAAAATTATATTAAAATCTCCCCCCAAAAGGACTAGTGGGTCCGGATGTCCGAAAGCCTTAAGGATCACTCTGCTAAGGAAGAGGATCTGAGATGTGTTCGGGGCATACAGGTTACAAAGTGTGATAGACTGACCTGCGAGTTTACCTTTCAGTATAATGTAGCGCCCCTGTGGATCTACTAAGGAAGAGTCTATTCTGATAGGACAATGGGCTGATATGAGAATTGTGACTCCTGCCTTCCTACGAGAATGGATGGCTGAGTATGCAGTGGGATATAGGTGAATGGCAAAGTGAAAGGAGGAGTTTTCATCAAAACGGGTTTCCTGAAGAAACAACATGTCCGTCTTGAGGGATTTCAACTCCATGAGCAAAAGTCTCCTATTGACGTTGTAGTTGAGTCCCTTGACATTTAAGATTACACACTACACCATGGCGAAGTAGGAGAGCGTGATAGGCCGGGAGAATACGGGTCACCAATATTCACATATTGTAGGTCTGCACATTCCTTGGTCAGATGCTGAATAACCTCAATCCTGGTGCGTCCTCGTCCAGTGCTTGGTCCAGGGTTCGGAAGGATGTTGGCCCAAGGTTGTGAGGCATCTAAGAAGGAGGATGGAAACAAGAGGGGGGGGGGGAGTAGACTAACACAAGACAAAACTCAAAAACATAGAATTAGCAGCAATTGGCGATTCCCAGGGAAATATATCCCTGCTAGAGGCAGCAACCAGAGCCTCTTCCAGGGTCGCAGTGTCAGAGGTCAACTAACAGATGCTCCTACGGAGCAAGTACCGACTAACAAGGCCGTATAAGGTCAGCTAGAGCTCGGGTAGGCCCGCACCATAAAAGTAAAATAAAACACAACAGATTAACAGTAAGTGAGTAACTAACAATAGAAAAACTGCAGCTCATGTGGGTAGTGTAGAGACAGAATCAGGATCGGGCCCCCCCCCCCCCCACTGAGGATAGAGGGATCAGTCTGGTGACCGATGTCCTGGTGACTAGGGACCCTGCGTGGATATAGATGGGCCCCCGCTCAGTCCCATTCTTCTCTTCCTTGCCACTTGCGACCAGACCCGGGGTGGAGGAGGAACGGGGGATTCAATCTCCCAGTCCGTCATTGCTGGTACCGGAAGTCCCAACATCTCACAGAAGGGTTGCAGGTCTGAGAAGGAGCGAAGAGTTACTGACTTTCCCTGTTGGCACGCTGTCAAGAAATCCCCAGCGATATGGTATCTGATGGTCTGGAAGTAGTGTGAGGAGAGGCTGTAGGTGTCTCAATTTTTGCAGGGTGAGCCAGGAGAGGACAGGAAAAAGTTGTACTGGGGCACCATCAAATGTCAAAATTGCGTAGGGCCCGGGCCTTCGCCATAATGGCCTCTTTAAGAGTGTAATCGTGAACACAACAAATGAGGTCCCTGGGGCGAGCAGCGGTACCTTTGGGTTTGAGCGCCCTGTGAGCTCTGTCCAGTTTAATCTTGTGCGAGGATGGCTCTCCAAGAATCAAGTTAAAAATAGCCTCCAAAGTGACAAAAGGTCTTCATCCCCAGTTGCCTCCGGGAGACCCCGGACTCTGATATTATTTCTTCGGCCCCTGTTGTCAAGATCCTCCAGATGTCGACCCATCTCCCTGAGAGCCGCTGTTTGAGCTGTAACAGACTCGTGTGAGGCTGAGATGTACTGTCTGGTGTCATCATGTCCATTTTCTAGAGAGTCCACACGGTCGACAATGTGTTTAATATCAGTGCGAACAGCGGCGATCTCTGCTCTGCAGGCTCCTTTAACTTCAGATATGAGCATCCGAAAGTCCTCCTTTGTAGGAAACTGGCTGAGGTACTGGATGTTTCCCAGGGATATGGGGGATCAGGAGCAGCATAGGAAGATAGAGCAGCTAGCAGAGGAGGGCTTGGTGAGCTAGCCCAGGCATCTGTATGGAATGGGGAGCTGCTACGTTCAGTGGCAAGGGCTGTTGGGATATCCTCCAGGGGGGCCACTTGCAATCTTCTAGGGGAGCATGAAGAGGCTGGGGTCTGTGGTAAGGATGAGGGCACAGTACCCGAGTCCTCCGTCCTCTGCTTGTCCCCAGAGTGCTTAGGAGCGGGAGGCACATATTCCCTTGCGTTAGGGGAGAGTTTGGATCCGGTCCTCCTCCGCGATGGTGGAGGGCTGATCTCTTCCCTCCTTCATGTCGTCCCGGGCTCCCGCATGAGCGCTATGTCGGGGTGGAGGGAGGGAGCAATGGCGGGAGGTTCCCTGTTGTGATGCGCGCCATGCAGGAAGGGCCGTCCTGGGAGCTCTTGTCCAGCACTTTTCCAGCATTCTGGGTGGTGAGGGGGATCGGGGGGGGAGGAGAGGATCTATGGTGAGCGTTTTTTTTCCCCATATGGCCGTCGGTGCTTTTGTCGCTAGCCAAGTAGCAGAGGTGCTGGCGGAAACGGAGCGATTATGCTGCCATCTTAGCTGGAGTCCAGACATGCCCCTACATCTCTTCCATCTTATCAGTAGATCCCCTCATGTATCACATCTCTTCCATCTTATCAGTAGATCCCATCATGTATCACATCTCTTCCATCTTATCAGTAGATCCCATCATGTATCACATCTCTTCCATCTTATCAGTGGATCCCCTCATGTATCACATCTATTCCATCTTATAAGTAGATCCCCTCATGTATCACATCTATTCCATCTTATCAGTAGATCCCTCATGTAACACATCTTGTCCATCTTATCCATAGATCCCCTCATGTATCACATCTCTTCCATCTTATCAGCAGATCCTCTCATGTATCATACCTCTTCCATCTTATCAGTAGATCCCCTCGTGTATCACATCTCTTCCATCTTATCAGTAGATCCCCTCATGTATCACATCTCTTCCATCTTATCAGTAGACCCCCTCATGTAACACATCTCTTCCATCTTATCAGTAGATCCCCTCATGTAACACATCTCTTCCATCTTATCAGTAGATCCCCTCATGTATCACATCTCTTCCATCTTATGAGTAGATCCCCTCATGTATCACATCTCTTCAATCTTAAGAGAAGATCCCCTTATGTATCACATATCTTCCTTATTATCAGTAGATCCCTCATGTATCAC
The DNA here is from genome assembly GCA_033119425.1 of Bufotes viridis. Lineage (NCBI taxonomy): Eukaryota > Metazoa > Chordata > Amphibia > Anura > Bufonidae > Bufotes > Bufotes viridis. The sequence goes on along the minus strand of CM065595.1, from coordinate 4,704,351 downwards.
ATCTTGTCCATCTTATCAGTAGATCCCCTCATGTAACACATCTCTTCCATCTTATCAGTAGATCCCCTCTTGTATCACATCTCTTCCATCTTATCAGCAGATCCTCTCATGTATCATACCTCTTCCATCTTATCAGTAGATCCCCTCGTGTATCACATCTCTTCCATCTTATCAGTAGATCCCCTCATGTAACACATCTCTTCCATCTTATCAGTAGATCCCCTCATGTAAAACATCTCTTCCATCTTATCAGTAGATCCCCTCATGTATCACATCTCTTCCATCTTATCAGTAGATCCCCTCATGTATCACATCTCTTCAATCTTAAGAGTAGATCCCCTTATGTATCACATCTCTTCCATCTTATCAGCAAATCCTCTCATGTATCACATCTCTTCCATCTTATCAGTAGATCCCCTCGTGTATCACATCTCTTCCATCTTATAAGTAGATCCCCTCAGGTATTAAAACTCATCTTATAAATTGATCCCCTCAGATATCAGATCCCATCTTATAAGTAGATCCCCTATTACATTTTATCTTATAAGTAGATCCCCTCATAGTAACACATTTTATAAGGCAGAAAAAAGCCCTCCGCCCATCCAGTTCAGCCTGTTATCCTGCAACTTGATCCAGAGAAAAACCCCTGTGAGGTAGAAGCCAATTTGACTAATGTTAGGAGAAAATAATTCCTTCCCGACTCCAATCAGGCATCAGAATAACTCCCTGGATCAACGACCCCTCTCTAGTAGCTATAACCTGTAATATTATTACACTCCAGAAGTACATCCAGGCCCCTCCTGAATTCCTCTATTGTACTCACCATCACCACCTCCTCAGGCAGAGAGTTCCATAGTCTCACTGCTCTTACCGTAAAGAGTCCATAGTCTCACTGCTCTTACAGTAAAGAGTCCATAGTCTCACTGCTCTTACAGTAAAGAGTCCATAGTCTCACTGCTCTTACAGTATAGAGTCCATAGTCTCACTGCTCTTACAGTATAGAGTCCATAGTCTCACTGCTCTTACAGTAAAGAGTCCATAGTCTCACTGCTCTTACAGTATAGAGTCCATAGTCTCACTGCTCTTACAGTATAGAGTCCATAGTCTCACTGCTCTTACAGTAAAGAGTCCATAGTCTCACTGCTCTTACAGTAAAAGAGTCCATAGTCTCACTGCTCTTACAGTAAAAGAGTCCATAGTCTCACTGCTCTTACAGTAAAGAGTCCATAGTCTCACTGCTCTTACAGTAAAGAGTCCATAGTCTCACTGCTCTTACAGTAAAGAGTCCATAGTCTCACTGCTCTTACAGTAAAGAGTCCATAGTCTCACTGCTCTTACAGTAAAGAGTCCATAGTCTCACTGCTCTTACAGTAAAGAGTCCATAGTCTCACCGCTCTTACAGTAAAGAGTCCATAGTCTCACCGCTCTTACAGTAAAGAGTCCATAGTCTCACCGCTGTTACAGTAAAGAGTCCATAGTCTCACTGCTCTTACAGTATAGAGTCCATAGTCTCACTGCTCTTACAGTATAGAGTACATAGTCTCACTGCTCTTACAGTAAAGAGTCCATAGTCTCACTGCTCTTACAGTAAGGAGTCCAAAGTCTCACTGCTCTTACAGTAAAGAGTCCATAGTCTCACTGCTCTTACAGTATAGAGTCCATAGTCTCACTGCTCTTATAGTATAGAGTCCATAGTCTCACTGCTCTTACAGTAAAGAGTCCATAGTCTCACTGCTCTTACAGTATAGAGTCCATAGTCTCACTGCTCTTACAGTATAGAGTTCGTGGTCTCACTGCTCTTACAGTAAAGAGTCCATAGTCTCACTGCTCTTACAGTATAGAGTCCATAGTCTCACTGCTCTTACAGTAAACAGTCCATAGTCTCACTGCTCTTACAGTAAAGAGTCCATAGTCTCACTGATCTTACAGTAAAGAGTCCATAGTCTCACTGCTCTTACAGTAAAGAGCCCATAGTCTCACTGCTCTTACAGTAAAGCGTCCATAGTCTCACTGCTCTTACAGTAAAAAGTCCATAGTCTCACTGCTCTTACAGTAAAGAGTCCATAGTCTCACTGCTCTTACAGTATAGAGTCCATAGTCTCACTGCTCTTACAGTAAAGAGTCCATAGTCTCACTGCTCTTACAGTATAGAGTCCATAGTCTCACTGCTCTTACAGTATAGAGTCCATAGTCTCACTGCTCTCACAGTAAAGAGTCCATAGTCTCACTGCTCTTACAGTAAAAAGTCCATAGTCTCACTGCTCTTATAGTAAAGAGTCCATAGTCTCACTGCTCTTACAGTAAAGAGTCCATAGTCTCACTGCTCTTACAGTAAAGAGTCCATAGTCTCACTGCTCTTACAGTAAAGAGTCCATAGTCTCACTGCTCTTACAGTAAAGAGTCCATAGTCTCACTGCTCTTACAGTAAAGAGTCCATAGTCTCACTGCTCTTACAGTAAAGAGTCCATAGTCTCACTGCTCTTACAGTAAAGAGTCCATAGTCTCACCGCTCTTACAGTAAAGAGTCCATAGTCTCACCGCTGTTACAGTAAAGAGTCCATAGTCTCACTGCTCTTACAGTAAAGAGTCCATATTCTCACTGCTCTTACAGTATAGAGTCCATAGTCTCACTGCTCTTACAGTATAGAGTACACAGTCTCACTGCTCTTACAGTAAAGAGTCCATAGTCTCACTGCTCTTACAGTAAGGAGTCCAAAGTCTCACTGCTCTTACAGTAAAGAGTCCATAGTCTCACTGCTCTTACAGTATAGAGTCCATAGTCTCACTGCTCTTATAGTATAGAGTCCATAGTCTCACTGCTCTTACAGTAAAGAGTCCATAGTCTCACTGCTCTTACAGTATAGAGTCCATAGTCTCACTGCTCTTACAGTATAGAGTTCGTGGTCTCACTGCTCTTACAGTAAAGAGTCCATAGTCTCACTGCTCTTACAGTATAGAGTCCATAGTCTCACTGCTCTCACAGTAAACAGTCCATAGTCTCACTGCTCTTACAGTAAAGAGTCCATAGTCTCACTGATCTTACAGTAAAGAGTCCATAGTCTCACTGCTCTTACAGTAAAGAGCCCATAGTCTCACTGCTCTTACAGTATAATGTCCATAGTCTCACTGCTCTTACAGTAAAGAGCCCATAGTCTCACTGCTCTTACAGTAAAGCGTCCATAGTCTCACTGCTCTTACAGTAAAGAGTCCATAGTCTCACTGCTCTTACAGTAAAGAGTCCATAGTCTCACTGCTCTTACAGTAAAGAGCCCATAGTCTCACTGCTCTTACAGTAAAGCATCCATAGTATCACTGCTCTTACAGTAAAGAGTCCATAGTCTCACTGCTCTTACAGTAAAAAGTCCATAGTCTCACTGCTCTTATAGTAAAGAGTCCATAGTCTCACTGCTCTTACAGTATAGAGTCCATAGTCTCCCTGCTCTTACAGTAAAGAGTCCATAGTCTCACTGCTCTTACAGTAAAGAGTCCATAGTCTCACTGCTCTTATAGTAAAGAGTCCATAGTCTCACTGCTCTTACAGTAAAGAGTCCATAGTCTCACTGCTCTTACAGTAAAGAGTCCATAGTCTCACTGCTCTTACAGTAAAGAGTCCATAGTCTCACTGCTCTTACAGTATAGAGTCCATAGTCTCACTGCTCTTACAGTATAGAGTTCGTGGTCTCACTGCTCTTACAGTAAAGAGTCCATAGTCTCACTGCTCTTACAGTATAGAGTCCATAGTCTCACTGCTCTTACAGTAAACAGTCCATAGTCTCACTGCTCTTACAGTAGAGTCCATAGTCTCACTGATCTTACAGTAAAGAGTCCATAGTCTCACTGCTCTTACAGTAAAGAGCCCATAGTCTCACTGCTCTTACAGTAAAGCGTCCATAGTCTCACTGCTCTTACAGTAAAGAGTCCATAGTCTCACTGCTCTTACAGTAAAGAGTCCATAGTCTCACTGCTCTTACAGTAAAGAGCCCATAGTCTCACTGCTCTTACAGTAAAGCGTCCATAGTCTCACTGCTCTTACAGTAAAGAGTCCATAGTCTCACTGCTCTTACAGTAAAAAGTCCATAGTCTCACTGCTCTTACAGTAAAAAGTCCATAGTCTCACTGCTCTTACAGTAAAGAGTCCATAGTCTCACTGCTCTTACAGTATAGAGTCCATAGTCTCCCTGCTCTTACAGTAAAGAGTCCATAGTCTCACTGCTCTTACAGTAAAGAGTCAATAGTCTCACTGCTCTTACAGTAAAGAGTCCATAGTCTCACTGCTCTTACAGTATAGAGTGCATAGTCTCACTGCTCTTACAGTAAAGAGTCCATAGTCTCACTGCTCTTACAGTAAAGAGTCCATAGTCTCACTGCTCTTATAGTATAGAGTCCATAGTCTCACTGCTCTTACAGTAGAGAGTCAGTAGTCTCACTGCTCTTACAGTACAGAGTCCATAGTCTCACTGCTCTTACAGTAAAGTGTCCCATAGTCTCACTGCTCTTACAGTAAAGAGTCCATAGTCTCACTGCTCCTTACAGTATAGAGTCCAGGTAGTCTCACTGCTCTTACAGTAAGAGTCCATAGTTCTCACTGCTCTCAGTACGGTATAGTCTCACTGCTCTTACAGTAAAGTGTCCCATAGTCTCACTGCTTTACAGTAAAGAGTCCATAGTCTCACTGCTCTTACAGTATAGAGTCCATAGTCTCACTGCTCTTACAGTATAGAGTCCATAGTCTCACTGCTCTTACAGTAAAGAGTCCATAGTCTCACTGCTCTTACAGTAAAGAGTCCATAGTCTCACTGCTCTTACAGTAAAGAGTCCATAGTCTCACTGCTCTTATAGTAAAGAGTCCATAGTCTCACTGCTCTTACAGTAAAGAGTCCATAGTCTCACTGCTCTTACAGTATAGAGTCCATAGTCTCACTGCTCTTACAGTAAAGAGTCCATAGTCTCACTGCTCTTACAGTAAAGAGTCCATAGTCTCACTGCTCTTACAGTATAGAGTCCATAGTCTCACTGCTCTTACAGTATAGAGTCCATAGTCTCCCTGCTCTTACAGTAAAGAGTCCATAGTCTCACTGCTCTTACAGTAAAGAGTCCATAGTCTCACTGCTCTTACAGTAAAGAGTCCATAGTCTCACTGCTCTTATAGTAAAGAGTCCATAGTCTCACTGCTCTTACAGTAAAGAGTCCATAGTCTCACTGCTCTTACAGTATAGAGTCCATAGTCTCACTGCTCTTATAGTAAAGAGTCCATAGTCTCACTGCTCTTACAGTATAGAGTCCATAGTCTCACTGCTCTTACAGTATACAGTCCATAGTCTCACTGCTCTTACAGTAAAGAGTCCATAGTCTCACTGCTCTTACAGTAAAGAGTCCATAGTCTCACTGCTCTTACAGTATAGAGTCCATAGTCTCACTGCTCTTACAGTAAAGAGTCCATAGTCTCACTGCTCTTACAGTAAAGAGTCCATAGTCTCACTGCTCTTACAGTAAAGCGTCCATAGTCTCACTGCTCTTACAGTAAAGAGTCCATAGTCTCACTGCTCTTACAGTAAAGAGTCCATAGTCTCACTGCTCTTACAGTATAGAGTCCATAGTCTCCCTGCTCTTACAGTAAAGAGTCCATAGTCTCACTGGTCTTACAGTAAAGAGTCCATAGTCTCACTGCTCTTACAGTAAAGAGTCCATAGTCTCACTGCTCTTACAGTAAAGAGTCCATAGTCTCACTGCTCTTACAGTAAAGAGTCCATAGTCTCACTGCTCTTACCGTGAAGAACCCTTTTCTATGTTTGTGTACAAACCTTCTTTCCTGTAGACGCAGAGGATGTCCCCTCGTCACAGTCACAGTCCTGGGGATAAATAGATGATGGGAGTGATCTCTGTACTGACCCCTGATATATTTATACATCGTTATTAGATCTCCCCTCAGTCGTCTTTTTTCTAAAGTGAATAACCCTAATTTTGATAACCTTTCAGGGTACTGTAGATCCCTCATTCCAGTTATTACTTTAGTTGCCCTCCTCTGAACCCTCTCCAGCTCTGCTATGTCTGCCTTGTTCACAGGAGCCCAGAACTGTACACAGTCCTTAAAAGTTTCACATAGTAGCTTGAGCAGCTGAACCATTCTGCCTCTTGGGAAGCGAACATTCATGTCTTCCCGATGTCGTGCAACAACTGTTATCTTTTAGCTTGTTGTATGAACCATTTGAATTTAGCTTGAAATGCGTTTACGTCTGCACACACATGACGGATGAGCTTGTTTTTGACTTGCAGCTTTAGATTCAGGTCATTTAAATAAGCTGACAAATCGCACGAACGGCTGCTTTCTTTTCTTTTCTCTTTTTATTGAAGATTTTTGTTAATCCATCGACCTCTTCACGCAATTTAGCAATTTTCTGTTCACGGCCCACACCAACAGATTGGTCCTCAGTTATCTTGTGTTTGCCGTCCTAGTGTCGTTTGATATTCTGCATCTTGAACACAGTCTCCTTACAAATGAGGCAGACAGACTGAGAGGGAACTGATTGTGAGCCCCACTGGGGGCCGAGTGATGTGAATGTCTGTAAAGCGCTGCCGAATATGTCGGTGCATAAATCAAATAAAGAGTTAATCATTTCAAAAAGGGATGCGCTCTCTGAATGGGTGATTTCAACATGGCTCCAGACCCTTCCCCTGACCCCGGACAGAGAAGATTCCTCATCCCTCAGGTCTTCACTGCAGCGTGGAGGGTCCACCATGACTCGGAGAGGGATCATTCATTTTTCTCCCCTGTACACCTTTCTTATTCCAGGATAGACTTCATAGACACATTCTGCGTTCCGCCTAAACACCATGCGTGTGATAAAAAACGGAAGGTTTACAAACAACATCTCTTAGCTTCCGGATGCGATGCGTTTTTCACTGAAGCCCCATTCATTTCTATAGAGGGCTGCGTGAAAAACGTAGAATATAAAACATGCTGTGTTTTTCACGCAACGCAGAACTGATGCATGAAAAAAACCGCTCATGTGTACAGACCCATTGAAACGAATGGGACAGGAGTCAGCGAGGGTGCAATGTGTTCACATCACGCATTGCGCCCGCGCAGGAAAACTCGCTCGTGTGAAGGGGCCCATATAGGGATTAGGACTCATGATGAGAACTGGCTCCAACCGGAGTGTGGATGCTGACTGAGACGTATTTCGTCTGTTCGGCCCGGAATCTGTGTGTGTGTACTCAGCCTTTAGGTCAGTAGGCCCCATGCACACGACCGTTGTTTGTTTCCGCATCCGTTCCGTTTTTTTTCACGGATTGGATGCTTCCCCATTCATTTCAATGGATCCGTCAAAAAATACGGATGGTCAACCGTTTTTGTTCCGCATCCGTGATCCGTGTTTTCATTCCGTCAAAAAAATAGTGCATGTCCTATTTTTTTCACGTTTGCGGACAAGGATACGCATTTTTACAATGGATCTGCCATAAAAATCGGATCCGTCAAAAAAAACGGTCCGTCATGTGTGCTCTCCGCATCCATCACGTCCCATTCAAAATGAATGAACATTGCGGACATGTGAATAGGGCCTTAAAGGGGTTCTCCAGGCTTTTACTATTGAGGACCTATCCCCAGGGGTCCGACACCCAGCATCCCCAGCGATCAGCTGTATGAGGAGACAGCGCGCGCAGTGTTCACTGCCGCTGTCTATGACAAAGACCATAGACCGCAGGAAGAGAGACGGGAGACGGCACATGCTCAGTGCGCGCGCTGTCTCCTCCTACAGCTGATCGGTGGGGGTGCCGGGTAGCTGACCCCCGCTGATCTGATATTGATGACCTATCTTATCAATATTAAAAGCCCAGAGAATCCCTTTAAGGTGGATTTAAGTGGCCCGATTGTCGAGCAGATTATCGGGAATGAAAGCTCTTGCAAACACTCATTGGCGACAATCTGTGCGTGTAAATGTGCCGCCAATCACCTGATGAATGAGCCAAGCTCGTTCATCGGGTGATCCTGTCCTTCGTGGACTCCAATCCTTGTTTCTGGGCAGCAGATCTGAGGTCCAGAAACAGCCACCTCTAGTCTTCATACTGTGGAGGAGATCGCTGCATGTCAACACAGCGGTCCCCTCCACTGACTGAGCGGCTGATGGTCAGGACAATGTGCAGTGTAAACCGCCCGGTATCATTACCAGGAACTGGAGTGCAAAGTCACACAATTAGGGAGTGGCCGGCAGTAAAACAGCCCTTTCCTGTACGCAATGTGCTGCGGGTCCTGTAAATTAACCCATTACAGCCCGCCCTCTCAGCTGCAGGAAATAGTGCAAAAAAAAAAACACTGTCCTTCTTTCAGTTTCAGTTCCAGCTGACGAGGGGCGAGATTACCTTTGGGATCACTACTTAGGAGGATATGGGGAAGACGGTGAGAGACGTCCTGGTCGAGGCTCTAGAGAACCTGGGGAAAAAATCATTTAAGAGGTTTAAGAACAAGTTAAATGACTGGGAGATCAAGGAAGGATTCAGCAAGATCCCCAAAGGTAAACTGGAGGAGGCCGACCCCGAGGACGTGGCCGATCTGATCAGAAAATACTACATGGATTCCTATGGCATCGAGGTCACCCTGGCTGTTCTAGAAGCCACAGATGAGAAGCAGGAGGCGGAGGACCTGAGGAACAACCTCAAGACGGGTAAGAAGTGCGGCAAGAGTACAATCATCTGATACTACAAAGGACATCATAACAGGTCCCTGCAGTCCTATGTAACACCACAGATAACACAGTGATAACTCTCTGAGTACAGATAATGTAGTAGATGTCACCTGCAGTCCTATGTAACACCACAGATAACACAGTGATAACTCTCTGAGTACAGATAATGTAGTAGATGTCACCAGCAGTCCTATGTAACACCACAGATAACACAGTGATACCTCTCTGAGTACAGATAATGTAGTAGATGTCACCTGCAGTCCTATGTAACACCACAGATAACACAGTGATAACTCTCTGAGTACAGATAATGTAGTAGATGTCACCTGCAGTCCTATGTAACACCACAGATAACACAGTGATAACTCTCTGAGTACAGATAATGTAGTAGATGTCACCTGCAGTCCTATGTAACACCACAGATAACACAGTGATAACTCTCTGAGTACAGATAATGTAGTAGATGTCACCTGCAGTCCTATGTAACACCACAGATAACACAGTGATAACTCTCTGAGTACAGATAATGTAGTAGATGTCACCTGCAGTCCTATGTAACACCACAGATAACACAGTGATAACTCTCTGAGTACAGATAATGTAGTAGATGTCACCTGCAGTCCTATGTAACACCACAGATAACACAGTGATAACTCTCTGAGTACAGATAATGTAGTAGATGTCACCTGCAGTCCTATGTAACACCACAGATAACACAGTGATAACTCTCTGAGTACAGATAATGTAGTAGATGTCACCTGCAGTCCTATGTAACACCACAGATAACACAGTGATAACTCTCTGAGTACAGATAATGTAGTAGATGTCACCTGCAGTCCTATGTAACACCACAGATAACACAGTGATAACTCTCTGAGTACAGATAATGTAGTAGATGTCACCTGCAGTCCTATGTAACACCACAGATAACACAGTGATAACTCTTGAGTACAGATAATGTAGTAGATGTCACCTGCAGTCCTATGTAACACCACAGATAACACAGTGATAACTCTCTGAGTACAGATAATGTAGTAGATGTCACCTGCAGTCCTATGTAACACCACAGATAACACAGTGATAACTCTCTGAGTACAGATAATGTAGTAGATGTCACCTGCAGTCCTATGTAACACCACAGATAACACAGTGATAACTCTCTGAGTACAGATAATGGAGTAGATGTCACCTGCAGTCCTATGTAACACCACAGATAACACAGTGATAACTCTCTGAGTACAGATAATGTAGTAGATGTCACCTGCAGTCCTATGTAACACCACAGATAACACAGTGATAACTCTCTGAGTACAGATATTGTAGTAGATGTCACCTGCAGTCCTATGTAACACCCCAGATAACACAGTGATAACACTCTGAGTACAGATAATGTAGTAGATGTCACCTGCAGTCCTATGTAACACCACAGATAACACAGTGATAACTCTCTGAGTACAGATAATGTAGTAGATGTCACCTGCAGTCCTATGTAACACCACAGATAACACAGTGATAACTCTCTGAGTACAGATAATGTAGTAGATGTCACCTGCAGTCCTATGTAACACCACAGATAACACAGTGATAACTCTCTGAGTACAGATAATGTAGTAGATGTCACCTGCAGTCCTATGTAACACCACAGATAACACAGTGATAACTCTCTGAGTACAGATAATGTAGTAGATGTCACCTGCAGTCCTATGTAACACCACAGATAACACAGTGATAACTCTCTGAGTACAGATAATGTAGTAGATGTCACCTGCAGTCCTATGTAACACCACAGATAACACAGTGATAACTCTCTGAGTACAGATAATGTAGTAGATGTCACCTGCAGTCCTATGTAACACCACAGATAACACAGTGATAGCTCTCTGAGTACAGATAATGTAGTAGATGTCACCTGCAGTCCTATGTAACACCACAGATAACACAGTGATAACTCTCTGAGTACAGATATTGTAGTAGATGTCACCTGCAGTCCTATGTAACACCACAGATAACACAGTGATAACTCTCTGAGTACAGATAATGTAGTAGATGTCACCTGCAGTCCTATGTAACACCACAGATAACACAGTGATAACTCTCTGAGTACAGATAATGTAGTAGATGTCACCTGCAGTCCTATGTAACACCACAGATAACACAGTGATAACTCTCTGAGTGCAGATAATGTAGTAGATGTCACCTGCAGTCCTATGTAACACCACAGATAACACAGTGATAACTCTCTGAGTACAGATAATGTAGTAGATGTCACCTGCAGTCCTATGTAACACCACAGATAACACAGTGATAACTCTCTGAGTACAGATAATGTAGTAGATGTCACTTGCAGTCCTATGTAACACCACAGATAACACAGTGATAACTCTCTGAGTACAGATAATGTAGTAGATGTCACCTGCAGTCCTATGTAACACCACAGATAACACAGTGATAACTCTCTGAGTACAGATAATGTAGTAGATGTCACTTGCAGTCCTATGTAACACCACAGATAACACAGTGATAACTCTCTGAGTACAGATAATGTAGTAGATGTCACCTGCAGTCCTATGTAACACCACAGATAACACAGTGATAACTCTCTGAGTACAGATAATGTAGTAGATGTCACCTGCAGTCCTATGTAACACCACAGATAACACAGTGATAACTCTCTGAGTACAGATAATGTAGTAGATGTCACCTGCAGTCCTATGTAACACCACAGATAACACAGTGATAACTCTCTGAGTACAGATAATGTAGTAGATGTCACCTGCAGTCCTATGTAACACCACAGATAACACAGTGATAACTCTCTGAGTACAGATAATGTAGTAGATGTCACCTGCAGTCCTATGTAACACCACAGATAACACAGTGATAACTCTCTGAGTACAGATAATGTAGTAGATGTCACTTGCAGTCCTATGTAACACCACAGATAACACAGTGATAACTCTCTGAGTACAGATAATGTAGTAGATGTCACCTGCAGTCCTATGTAACACCACAGATAACACAGTGATAACTCTCTGAGTACAGATAATGTAGTAGATGTCACCTGCAGTCCTATGTAACACCACAGATAACACAGTGATAACTCTCTGAGTACAGATAATGTAGTAGATGTCACCTGCAGTCCTATGTAACACCACAGATAACACAGTGATAACTCTCTGAGTACAGATAATGTAGTAGATGTCACCTGCAGTCCTATGTAACACCACAGATAACACAGTGATATCTCTCTGAGTACAGATAATGTAGTAGATGTCACCTGCAGTCCTATGTAACACCACAGATAACACAGTGATAACTCTCTGAGTACAGATAATGTAGTAGATGTCACCTGCAGTCCTATGTAACACCACAGATAACACAGTGATAACTCTCTGAGTACAGATAATGTAGTAGATGTCACCTGCAGTCCTATGTAACACCACAGATAACACAGTGATAACTCTATGAGTACAGATATTGTAGTAGATGTCACTTGCAGTCCTATGTAACACCATAGCTTCCTCCTTGGCAGTGTGTAAAGCCTGGACTGACCTTACTGCTTCTGTTCTATCCATTTTCAGTGAATAGCGGTGCCTTCCAGAAGCCCAGCTCGGGGGCAGATCAGGGAGCCACATCCAGAGGTGAGCAGGGGCCCGCAGGCCTGGAGGTCCCGAATCCTCAGTATAATCCAATAGGTAAATATAGACAGAGAGCAAATAAAATCTAATAAAACACATGTATATATAGTAATAATATAAGACCTCATTCAGACTGCCACATGTCCTATCCATGTGCACAGCAGTCCGCAGACAGACAACCTCCCCAGAGTGTGCGCGGCTTCGGAATATGGACCTGGAGACCACTGCATGTGGCGCCCCCAGGTCTGTGATCCTAGTATAACCCATAGTGCTCGATGGTGGAGTTATGGAGCCTGCAGGTCTATAAATGTTACATGGAGGCCACGCTTCCAAGGGTGTCTCTGAGAGATGCACCAACGTCACTGAGGATCGGTCATCCAGATCAGATCAGCTGGGACCCGACTCCTGGCACGCTCGCCGATCAGCTCTATCGTACGAACGCTGCTTCCCCGTCATGGCTTCCGATCACCATCGCAGCCGGGAGCAGTGTAATTACAGCTATAACGTCCACCTTCACTTCTATGGGACGCCCGTGAAGTACTTACCTGAACAGGAAGGAGCCCTCCTATTGAAGTGAATGGGGACGCCATACCTGTAATTACCTCACCAACGGCGAGCAGGTAAACAGTGAGAAGGCAGCGCTGGTACGAGCACTGCCTTCTCTTCAACCAGCTAGGGGTGGGACCCCCGCCCATCTGATATTGATGACCTAATCCTGGAGATAGGTCATCAATATGAATAAAGAGGACAACCCCTTTAACTCCGATGGGGCTCCTGAGGTTAGCCCTGACCCATCTGTAATTAGTGGTGAGAATGTAAGCAAGATGTACGAGAGGGCGAAGAAGAAACCTGAGGGTCCGTCTAGAAAGCACTAAAGCTGCGGCGACATATAGATAACATAGGGGTGACATGTGCATGGAGGGGGCGTGCACATACTGAGATGTAGGCAGATGTTTCATAGGACATCACTCACGTTGTATCTTCTAATTACAGACACGGAGCATTTTGTGGATCGGCATCGTGCTGCGCTGATATCAGGGGTGGTTCTGGTGGCTCCGATCATAGACGACCTCTACAGTCTACTAAAACGTGAAGGGTATGACAGAGTGCACAGCAAGGCGACCTCTCAGGATCAGATGCGGGAGCTCTTCTGTCACGTGGAATCCTGGGGAAACGAAGACAAGGATCAGTTCCTGAAATCTTTGAGAAAACATAACCTACCGCTCATCAAGAATCTTGAAGCAAACTGAAGCCTCGAGGATTGCGGTTAGAGAGTTAGCTCCTGGGATCAGTGTCATGCAGCTGAAGCTGGATATGAGATGGACAGTGCCGTAAGCAGCTGAGAACAATAGGGCTCCTCACCCGTTCAGAGTCCTCGTCCTTGATGATTATGTATTTTCTATAAGAAAACCAAAAATAAACATTTATTGTAGGTTTTGTCTCAGCTTCTGATTGTGGATGTGGCATCGCAGAGGCCACACCCAGGTGTCTTGTCATCACAGAATTTAGAAGATTTTGCAAGGCAATGCGTTTTTCACTGATGTTTGCTAGGAGATGTAGAATGTTATTCTTCAGTTTTTTTCATGCGCATGAAAATGCATCCAAAACGGATTGCACCCGCACAGAAAAAACTGAAACGCTGAACGCAATTGCAGACAAAACTGAACAGATCGGACACAATCCGTATCGCTCGTGTGAAGAGGCCTCAGTCTTTCCTTTTTTTGGATCCACTTCGGGATTTGGCTCAAAAAGCTGCAAGTGTGACTCCAGCCTAACGAGAAAAAACCTGCAGATGAACCGTAGACACCTCCAACATAAGAGAAATGATACCGCCATCTCCCTCACATCACCGCAACATGATGATAATGCTGCAAATAAGGGTTCATGCACACGGCCGTTGCCCCGTCGCGGCCGTATTGCAGCCCGCATACGTCGGGTCCGCAATACACGGGGCACCGGCCGTGTGCATCACTTGAATGGGTCTGCAAACCCGGAGATGCGGTGCGGAAGCACGGATCGGAACCCCACGGAAGCACTACAGAGTGCATGCACTACTTTTTTGCGGTGCGAACCATCGGATGCGGATTGCGGACCCCATTCAAGTGAATGGGTCCGTGATCCGCATGCGGCTGCCCCACAGTCAATGCCTGTGCATTTTAGACCGCAGCATGGGCCCGGCCAGCACACAGCCGTGTGCATGAGCCCTAACTGGTAATTGACGAGCAACGTCTCCTGTCTGCTAATTATCTCCTACCATGGGGAGCGGCAAACGGCATCAGGTGCAGATCCCACAGGAACGCAGAGCTCCGGCCTCAGATGTAGGACCAGCTGTGATCAGCCACAACCTCTAGGACTGAGCAGATTTCAGGGACCATTAACAGCACTACATTTCAGGCCAACACTACGGACACCTCAGTGTAACCAGACGGACCCCCTCCATCAGGGGACGGATCTAACGCAGCAGTGTGGCCTCAAAGTAGAAGCCATGATATAAACAGAGCCTAACCTACACGATCTGAGGCAGTCTGGAATTCCTCTGTATTATAAAAGGCTCTGGCTGCTGCTCTTCCCCCATGCTTTACAGTGAAGCTCTGCTTCTTTAGAATGCTTAGTGAGGGCACGACCAGTCAGGTTTCTAATGTAGTTTTGGATGCAAAATCAGGAGTGAATCATAAAAGGAGAGAAAGTATAAAGGACGGATACGACTTCTCGCTTTTTAACTCGCTCCTGCTTTTGGCTTCCAAAACTGCACCAGGAAACCTGACCGTGTGACTGCGCCCTGAATATGGGCTCCTGTCGAGTAATCACCTAAACAAACCCCAACAATGCAGAATTGCTTTTTTCACAGTGTCACTCCCAAAATGGAAAATACAACCGGCTCCAGATAAAATGTCTGCTGTCATCAAAACGAAGAACAATTAGGACATGCTGCGTACACAGAGGGCGAGGGGTGTCCGAGCAGGTCTCCCATTTACCCCACATTCCCACGGGAATAGCATTCAATACTACGGACGATAAAAGTGATTGTTCTGCTGCTGCTGTGAGAGTGATGATGAAATGAAGAGCATTAAAGGGGAACTCTCCCTGAGCGAGGTCGCCATGATCACATGGAGGGTTATTCTATTAACGTCTTCCACGTCAGTGCAGGGAGATAACTCTCTGTGCTCGTTATAGTAGGCCAAAGCCATGGTGGCTCAGGAGGTCGGCCGCTCTCACCGCCGGGATCAGAGTAACTCCAATCCCAGCAGTCTCAGCGGTGACCATGGCGTCGGAGCTCGCCAGACCCAGGAGTGGAGCCTCCATAGACATAAGGTAGAAGGGAAAGATCTGCTCCTGTTCCGTGTTTACAGCCGCTCCTGGATTTAGCTCAAAATCACTGACGAAACACTGACGTGTGAATGAAGCATTAGGTGCATGTCCATCTGAGGTGGTCGCACATGCTCAGCCGTATATACTGTTAGAAGCTGACAGTTACAGGTAGAGAGCTGCAGCAAAAAAGACACACCCCTGAGCTGCAGCAGACAGGGCACACCCCCTCAGAAGGTATAAGCTTGAAAAAATCTAACAAAGCAACTGGAGCAATGAATGGGGAGATCTCTGGATCCATGTAAGGTAGTGGTCTGGATCTAGTTGTCAGAAAGAGATTGTCACTAGGGATGAGCGAATCGACTTCGGATTAAACATCTGAAGTTGAATGGAATAAAACTTCGCTCTAATACTGTATGGAGCAGGCGCAGGAGCTCCGCACAGTATTAGAATGTATTGGCTCCGATGAGCCGACGTTATTGCTTCGCGAAGTCTCGCTAGACTTCGGGTAATAACTTCATAAATTAATTTATACTGTAAAAAAAACATTTCCTGAACTCGGGTTCAGTTCCAAGTGGTGCCTTGGTACCGATCCCGAGTTCGGGAAATGTTTTTTTTTACGGTACAAATTAATTTATAAGTTATTACCCGAAGTCTGGCGAGACTTCGCGAAGCAATAACCGGCTCATCGGAGCCAATACATTCTAATACTGTGCAGAGCTCCTCCGTTTTGTGTCCCTGTGAGATGCACTTACTTCAGGCTGCGGGCCATACATTTCACAGTGATGACGCTGTCCCACAAGACCCCGGAAGCTCATCCCGACGTCAGGGCCGTAGATACGTTTTTTTCCTGGGGGGGGTTCAGCTTTCTCAAATGATAAGACTTTATCTAGCAGACACACCAGGGTTTGAAAAAAACTACCAGCAGCCATATCGTTCCTAAACCAATCCTTTACCTTGAGCAATACCGATTTAGTTGTTTGACACCATATGGAAAAAACATGTTTTAAAAAGACTCGTAATTGGTACCTACCCACCGCACATGGTACGTTTTTCCTGCCACTAGCCCCTCCATGATGGCAGTCATTACTAGCTGTGGCAGACAGACGCAGACGTAGCACTCACTGACTCCGTAATACATTTGGACAGACTATCTTAATGTATTACGGAGTCAGTGAGTGCCACGTCTGCGTCTGTCTGCCACAGCTAGTAATGACTGCCATCATGGAGGGGCTAGTGGCGGGAAAAACGTACCATGCGGGGGAGATGTTCTGTTGTCAGCCCGGGCCCATGGAGGTGAAAAATGTGCCCGTGCTTAAAGCCTATCTTAGGCCCCTTT
Source organism: Bufotes viridis (assembly GCA_033119425.1). Lineage (NCBI taxonomy): Eukaryota > Metazoa > Chordata > Amphibia > Anura > Bufonidae > Bufotes > Bufotes viridis. Next base: position 4,687,387 of record CM065595.1, on the reverse strand, counting down.
CACACTTGCGTTGTTAGGATCCGGCGTGCACTTCCGTCCCGCCGGATCCGTAACAACGCAAGTGACCTGAAAGCATTTGAAGACTGATCAGGATCCTGATCAGTCTTCGAAATGCTTTTAGGTTACTATGGCAGCCAGGACACTACTAAAGTCCTGGCTGCCATAGTAGTAGTGGGGAGCGGGGGAGCAGTATACTTACAGTCCGTGCGGCTCCCGGGGCGCTCCTGAATGACGCCAGAGCGCCTCATGCGCATGGATCACGTGATCCATGCACATGGGGCGCCCTGACGTCACTCTGGAGCGCCCTAGGAGCCGCACGGACGGTAAGTATACTGCTCCCCCGCTCCCCACTACACTTTACCATGGCAGCCGGGACTTTAGCGTCCTGGCTGCCATGGTAACCATTCAGAAAAAGCTAAACGTCGGATCCGACGTCGGATGCGCCCAAACGACGTTTAGCTTAAGGCCGGATCCGGATTAATGCACTTTAATGGGCATTAATTCCGGATCCGGCATTACGGCAAGTGTTCAGGATTTTTGGACGGAGACAAATACGCAGCATGCTGCGGTTTTGTCAACGTTCACATACTGAACAGAAGACGTCCTGATGCATCCTGAGCGGATTGCTCTCCATTCAGAATGCATTGGGATTATCCTGATCAGTTTCTTTCCGGCATAGAGACCCGAGGACGGAAATCTATGCTGGAAAGTAAAAACATATGTGAAAGGGGCCTTAGGCATCAAGCAAGGGCACATTTTCCACCTCCGTGGGGCTGAGCTGGCAGCACAACATCTGACCCCCCATGGTACGATTTTACCGCCACTACCCCCTCCATGATGGCAGTCATTACTAGCTGTTAGCTGTGGCAGACAGAAGTGGCACTCACTGTCACTGACTTGACTTTACTCTATAATACATAGGATAGGCATGAAGCAGGGGTGCTGGGCTCATTTTCCCCCTCCATGGGCCTGGGTTTGCAGGCAGTGTATCTCCCCCCCTACTATGATACGTTTTTCCCGCCACTACTGGCCTCCATGATGGCAGCAGAAGTAGCCAACAGGGCTGCTGGGCCATAAAGGCATGATTCTGAAGCAGGGGTGCTGGGCTCATTTTCCCCCTCATGGGCCTGGGTTTGCAGGCAGCACATCTCCTCCCCCGTCCCCTCTACTATCTAATTGGTACATTTTCCGCCAGTCTACCGGCCTCCATGATGGCAGCAGGGCAGGCAGTGTGTGGAAGGAGATGCGCTGCCGCTAGCCTAGCCTGGAAATTCAGTGACAGCAGGAGCCGTGCATGTCAGTCTCACCACAGACTCAGTGTGTGAGACACAGAGACTGGTCGCTTTAGTTAGGCGATCGATCCGGATTCCGGGCGGGCGATGTGGGTGGCGGTCAGCCGGCTTGTCTTGACAGCACTGGGGGGGGTGCACGCACTGCAGGCAGATCTTCTTCTCTGCTCTAGAAGACTGCCTGTGCGCGCCGCCCGCACCACGTGACTTATGCTGGAGATTAGTGCGCCGCACGGGCCCGGCCTGACACAGAGCGGCAGCTGAGCCTGGGCGGCAGGGCAGCCGGCGCAATGCGCAGTAAGAAAAAAAAATTCCAACCAAAACTTAGGAGGACAGACACTCTGGGGGGGTTTGAACCCCCCTAATCTACGCACCTGCCCAACGTATAAAATCATTAATGTAACTGTACGAGAGGAGGAGCGAATGATCGTTCTGAACATGACAGTAAACGCCATCCTGCGCCGCTCAGCGCTGGTTTCGGGGGTCATCTGCTTGTGTAAAAGGACGCTTACAGTCTGCAGCAGGCAGCGGACTTCATAGACGCAGCTCTGTTCCTGCTCTTCCTTCCGCCCCACATTTCTTAGCCTTCTAGAAGAATCTGCATATTATAAACACAGGCAGTGTGAGGGTTAATACATGTTCCCGCCACTTTTCAGCGTAGACACTTTCAGTTTGTAGCCTATAACCCTTCCTGGTTTCTGCAGGAAATACGACAACCCCAGCATAAGAGAGCTGCCTTGTGCATGTGGAGGATCGCCCGGACATGGCTGGTAAGTGGCCGCAGACCGTACGCGTTCACCGCCCGTCCGTACCCGGTATCGTCCTGTATATACAGGGTCAGGGTTCACGCACATTGGCCGATCAGCTGGCTGAAGAGACGTCCGCGCTCCGTCCCAGCGTCGCCTTCCCCTCATTGTTTACCTGCTCGCCGTCGACATGGCAGCGCTCATCAGTGTCATTACAAGCCGTCTCATTCAGTGGATGGGGCGACTTCTTGTAATTACACTGATCACCGCTGTCGACGGCGAGCAGGTAAACAATGCACGGAGCGCGGCCTTCTCTTCAGCCAGCTGATCGGCGGGACTGTCGGACCACCGCCGATCCGATATCGATGACCCGTCCTGAGGAACCCTAGAAAACCCCTTTGGGGGAAGTGAGTATCTAGGGTGCAGAGCACGGAGAAGTGGGCACCTGTACCTTCAATCTAGCAAGGTTAAGCCTCATTCACATGTCCGTGTCTGTGCTCATGCACACGATGCGTATGTATTGTGCGGTCCGCAAAACACGGATACGCCAAAAAATACAGATGATGTCCGTGTGAAATCTGTATTGCATCCGTTTTTTTGCAGATCCATTGTAACAATGCCTATCCTTGTCTGGAAAACGGACAAGAATGGGACATAATCTATCTTTTTTGCAGAATGGCCATGAGTAGAGTTGAGCGAACTTCTGTTTTAAGTTCGGCTTCCAGTTATCGTAGCATCCCGTTATGGATTCCGCTACCGCGGACCATAACGGCATTTGGAATCCATAAGGAGATTCTTCAATGAACCCGAACCTTGGACAACACGGAGGACCTGGGGTGATGTCACCGTCATGTGATCAGCGCAGGGGGCGTGGCTCAGCACTGGATTGGATAAGAGGTGATCCAGTACTGAGCCACGCCCCCTGCACTGATCACATGACGGTGACGTCACCCAGGTCCTTCAACCCTTGTTCCAAATGCCGTTATGGTCCGTGGTAGCGGAATCCATAACGGGATGCTTGGATAACCCGAACCCGAACTTTGGAAGCCGAACTTAAAACAGAAGTTTGCTCAACTCTAGCCATGAGGACATACGGAAATGTCCATGGTTTTTTTGCAGGCCCATTGAAGTGAATGGTTCCTTATACAGGCCAAAAACAAAACAGAACGACGCGAAACAAAATACGTTCATATGCATAAGCCCTAAATCCATGAAAAGGTGATCAGTGATGCCTCTGTGAAGATGTCCGTGATTGATCCGTTTTTTCCTGCCTGTCTGTTATCCGTGTTTCACTGACCCTGGACTGCTGAATATAATTTTCAAAGCATCTCTTGCTAATGATTTGTGAAACACGGATGGCATCCATGTTGCATCCGTGGTTTCAACGGACCCATAGACTATAATGGGCGTGACAGATCCGTGAACACGGACAAAATAGAGCATGCATCCGTGCTAAAAACACGGACCGTGCTGTCCATGGAGAACACGTACGGCACACGTAGAGGAACACTGACGTGTGAATGAGGCTTTAGGTGCGGCTAGAGGTGGGGGGACACTCTTCAGCCGAGTGTCAGACAGTGAGAGTACAGGCAGCGAGGCGGGAATGCTGCCATAGATCGTGCCTCCTCCTCGGCGGTCTAGCTGCCAGTATATTAGCATTGACACGCCATCCGCTTTTCGGCCGTTACAGGCACTTGTGGATGGGGTGATATGCACTATTCTCAGTGGTGGCCTGCTCCCGATCCTGCACCTCGCTCAGCCCCTACACTCTGCAGCTCGTGTAGTCTGTAATTATTCTGTCTCTGGAGCATGCACCTAAGCCGGCCGCACACGTTATATCTATGTGGACCAACAATCCTGGGGAAGATAGGGATCGGGCATGTTGGATTTCAACCGCCCACTGCTGTTGTTCTCGGGGATATAAGCCACTGATTGGAAGCAGCTTTCTCTCCAGCACAGTGGCTCGGTGGTTAGCATGACATTTGCATGTTCTCACCCGTGTTTGCGTTGATTTCCTCCGGGTTCTCCAACACTCCAAAGACATCCCGATAGTGAATTTAGCTTGTCAGGTCCGATAGGGTCAGCGAGTGATGATGTCTGTACAGCGCTGCGGAATATGAGCGCCGTATAAGTGAGAATAATAAATTCACTTGGCAGAGCACGCTATATACGAGAGGATTGGGAGAGCAGTTATCTGATATGTATGGCCAGCTGCCGATCCAAACAAGCAGAGCTGCAGTGTAAAACATGGATTCTGAGATTCTTATGAGACAGGAGCTGGATTTTAGACTACATCAGACAACGCCGCTAAGAGCTCATTCATACGTCCGCACTCAGTCCAGGAAACACGGGCCTGACCGAGCTCCGCTCCTCTGATAGTCATTCATGATGCAATCAGTTCCTATCTGATTGGGAATCTACTGTACTGTGCTCACATAATGACGTATACAATAGACCGGAACTGACGGCATCATAAATCACTATTATGCAGTCAGTTTGGGTCTGGGGAGCCACAGTCGGTCCGGGAGATGCGGCCGACACATGGCTTGTGTTTCTGAGACCAGCCCTATGACCAGAACCAGGCGACCCCTTCACCATTATTTCTGCAGCGGAGATGATGTTCAGAAAGTTGCTGTTACATCAGGTAGGCAGAGTCGGAGGACATCAGAGTCAAAGCATCTTCTGATTACAGATGGGGAGCATTTTGTGGACAGACATCGAGCCGAGCTGATCAGACGGGTGACTCTGGTGGACCCGATCCTGGACGATCTCTATCAGTATAAGCTGCTGACAACCGAAGCGTATGACACTGTGCGCCACATGAGGCCCTCTCAGGAGCAGATGCGGGAGCTCTTCCGTCACGTGGAATCTTGGGGGAATGACGACAAGGATCGGTTCCTGAAATCTCTGAGAAAAAATAACTATCCGCTCATCAGGAGTCTGCAAAAGGATTGTGATTAGAGAGCTAGCTCCTCGGGTCAGTGTTTCAAGGCAGCAGTTATAATAAACGGGAATGTCAGCGCTCACGGCTGTCTTGGTGTTTGTATATATCGGATGTATAAGAGAAGACATAAGGGGGGAATTTATCACGAGGGGGATATCTGAAGTCAGTTTTGCGTTGTACTTTATGCCACATTTATGAAATGTCTCCTCCTGTTTGATAAATTTGTCTTAGGCCTCTTTCACACGGGCGCCATGTCTGACGCCCGGATAAGAGGCGGGTGCGTTGCGGGAATATGCACGTTTTTCCCGCGCGGGTGCAAACGTTTGTAACGCGTTTTGCACGCACGTGAGAAAAAACGCCATGTTTGGTACCCAACCCGAAGCCGGACTTCATCACTAAAGTCCGGTTTCGGGTCTTCTGGAGAATTGATTATTTCCCCTTATAACATGGCTATAAGGGGAAATAATAGCATTCTTAATAAAGAATGCTGTGTAAAATGAAGAGGAAGGGGTTAAAAATAATAACAGTTAACTTACCTTAGCCACTTGATCCCGTAGTCGCGATCTCTCCTCTCTTTCCCTGCAGCATCTATGATCTACAGGACCTGTGATGACGTCACATTACATGGTCCAACTTACCCTGGTGATGTGACGTCATCACAGGTCCTTTAGATCTTAGCTGATGCTGGGAAAGAGAAGGCAGATCGTGACTACGCGATCAAGTGGCTAAGGTAAGTTAACTGTTATTATTTTTAACCCCTTCCACTTCATTTAACAATGCATTCTTTATTAAGAATGCTATTATTTCCCCTTATATGGGGTCCCGTTGCTAAGCAACAGTGCGGGAAAATCGCAACGCATCCGCACTTGCTTCGGATGCTTGCGATTTTCCCGCAGCCCTATTCACTTCTATGGGGCCTGTGTTGCGTGAAAAACGCAGAATATAGAACATGCTGCGATTTTCACGCAACGCAGAAGTGATGCGTGAAAATCACCGCTCATGTGCACAGCCCCATAGAAATGAATGGGTCCGGATTCAGTGCGGGTGCAATGCGTCCTCCTCACGCATTGCACCCGCGCGGAAAACTCGCCTGTGTGAAAGGGGCCTTATCCTTAGGCCTCTTTCACGCGACCGTATGGCTTTTTCAGTGTTTTGCGGGCCGTTTTTATCAGATCCGTTGTTCCGTTGTGTTTCCGTTTCTCCGTATGGCATATACAGTATACAGTAATTACATTAAATAAAATTGGGCTGGGCTTAAAATTTTCAATAGATGGTTCCGCAAAAAACTGTTCCACAGGATTGGCGCATAGCAAATGTGGTGCCAATATTCAAAAAGGGTCCAAAAACAGAGCCTGGAAACTATAGGCCGGTAAGTCTAACATCTGTTGTGGGGAAACTGAAGGTTTTCTGAGAGATGCTATCTTAGAGGATCTCAGTGAAAATAAGCAAATACCGCCATATCAGCATGGCTTCATGAGGGATCGGTCATGTCAAACTAATTTAATCAGCTTCTATGAGGAGGTAAGTTTTAGACATGACAGCGGCGAATCAATGGATGTCGTATATTTGGACTTCTCCGAAGTATTTGACACTGTACCTCATAAAAGGTTAGTATATAAAATGAGGATGCTCGGACTTGGAGAAAATGTCTGTAAGTGGGTAAGTAACTGGCTGAGTGACAGAAAACAGAGGGGGGTTATTAACTGTAGATACTCAGATTGGGTCACTAGAGCAATATATATATGGGTGTAGCAGCACTTTGGATATACAAGCCTTCTATGGTGGAGGTGCAAGCGGTGTTGAACGCCAGTCCGCAGCGTCCCTCTCAACAGGAATCCATACACACACGAAAACCGCAGCACACCTTGATCTCCTTGTTCCTTATTCTTTATTCCTATATCAAATACAGGTGCGATGTTTCGACCACTCTGGTCTTAATCAAGCCAGGCTTGATAAAGACCAGAGTGGTCGAAACGTCGCACCTGTATTTGATGTAGGAATAAAGAATAAGGAACAAGGAGATCAAGGTGTGCTGCGGTATTCGTGTGTGTATGGATTCAGATTGGGTCACTATCACTAGTGGGGTACCTCAGGGGTCAGTACTGGAGGGGTCACTGTCACTAGTGGGTACCTCAGGGGTCAGTACTGGAGGGGTCACTGTCACTAGTGGGGTACCTCAGGGGTCAGTACGGGGGGGTCACTATCACTAGTGGGGTACCTCAGGGGTCAGTACTGGAGGGGTCACTAGTGGGGTACCTCAGGGGTCAGTACTGGAGGGGTCACTAGTGGGGTACCTCAGGGGTCAGTACTGGAGGGGTCACTAGTGGGGTACCTCAGGGGTCAGTACTGGAGGGGTCACTAGTGGGGTACCACAGGGGTCAGTATTGGGCCCTCTTCTCTTCAATATATTTATTAATGATCTTGTAGAAGGATTGCACAGTAAAATATCAATTTTTGCAGATGACAATAAACTGTGTAAAGTAATTGACATGGAAGAGGACAGTATTCTGTATATATACTACAAAGGACAGTATACTGTATATATACTACAGAGGACAGTGTACTGTATATATACTACAGAGGGCAGTATACTGTATATATACTACAGAGGACAGTATACTGTATATATACTACAGAGGACAATATACTGTATATATACTACAGAGGACAATATACTGTATATATACTACAGAGGACAGTACACTGTATATATACTACAGAGGACAGTATACTGTATATATACTACAGAGGACAATATACTGTATATATACTACAGAGGACAGTATACTGTATATATACTACAGAGGACAATATACTGTATATATACTACAGAGGACAGTATACTGTATATATACTACAGAGGACAATATACTGTATATATACTACAGAGGACAGTATACTGTATATATACTACAGAGGACAATATACTGTATATATACTACAGAGGACAGTATACTGTATATATACTACAGAGGACAGTATACTGTATATATACTACAGAGGACAGTATACTGTATATATACTACAGAGGACAGTATACTGTATATATACTACAGAGGACAGTATACTGTATATATACTACAGAGGACAGTATACTGTATATATACTACAGAGGACAGTATACTGTATATATAGACTACAGAGGACAGTATACTGTATATATACTACAGAGGACAGTATACTGTATATATACTACAGAGGACAGTATACTGTATATATACTACAGAGGACAGTATACTGTATATATACTACAGAGGACAATATACTGTATATATACTACAGAGGACAGTATACTGTATATATATACTACAGAGGACAGTATACTGTATATATACTACAGAGGACAATATACTGTATATATACTACAGAGGACAGTATACTGTATATATACTACAGAGGACAATATACTGTATATATACTACAGAGGACAGTATACTGTATATATACTACAGAGGACAGTATACTGTATATATACTACAGAGGACAGTATACTGTATATATACTACAGAGGACAGTATACTGTATATATACTACAGAGGACAATATACTGTATATATACTACAGAGGACAGTATACTGTATATATACTACAGAGGACAATATACTGTATATATACTACAGAGGACAGTATACTGTATATATACTACAGAGGACAGTATACTGTATATATACTACAGAGGACAATATACTGTATATATACTACAGAGGACAGTATACTGTATATATACTACAGAGGACAATATACTGTATATATACTACAGAGGACAGTATACTGTATATATACTACAGAGGACAGTATACTGTATATATACTACAGAGGACAGTATACTGTATATATACTACAGAGGACAGTATACAGGAAAAATACGTACCTGGTATTTTACTTTCCTTGAGTCCGGAGGCAGCACATAATGGGTTAAGCTAGTCATCTCTTGCTTCCAGGACCGCCCACCTAGCAAAACACAACCAATCAGAGGTTAATTGCATAATAGACTACCCTACAAAGGGTTCCTGCTCCCTTGCATACACGTGTTAAATAAAATAGATTGAGACAGAAATATGCAAGGATATAAATTTATTAGGGAGGGTATCGTTGTGCTGCCTCCGGACTCAAGGAAAGTAAAATACCAGGTACGTATTTTTCCTTTCCCCTATCGTCCTCCGGCAGCACATAATGGGATTTTCATATATCTCAAAGGGGGGGATTTTTAGTCAAAGCTGCAGACAAAACCCCAGTACTGAAGGCTGAGCTCCTGGCATTGACATCTAGGCGGTAATGCTTCCCAAACGTAAGCGATGAAGACCAGGAGGCTGCATTGCAGATGTCCTCGATAGGAACTTGGGCTGCTTCAGCCCATGATGTTGCTGCCGCTCTCGTCGAGTGTGCTTTCAAGGGAGACGGTGGAGGCAAATCTTCCAAAGCATAGGCCTCTAGGATGGTTGACTTCACCCATCTGGCTAGAGAATCCCTTGACGGAATACGGTCCTTCCTGGGGCCAGCGAACAGGACGAATAGATTTTCCGACTTTCTGAAGTCTCTGGTTCTTTCTAGATATATTTGTAACGCCCTTTTGACATCCAATGTGTGAAACCTGCCTTGTTCTTCATCCACCGGATCAGGAAAAAATACCGGAAGGAAAGTTTCCCTATTTTTATTGGCTGCAGACGGAATCTTAGGCAGAAAGGTAGGTACCGTTCTTAATAGCACCCCATCAGGAAGAAAACGAATATACGGGAGTCTGGAGGATAGGGCTTGCAATTCTCCCAACCTTTTTGCTGATGTTATGGTTGTCAGAAAAAGGGCTTTGTATGACAGACACTTGAGATCCACTTCCTGTAAAGGCTCAATGGTGCCGAAGTTAATCTTCTCAAAACCAGGGAAAGATCCCACACCGGCATAGGCTCTCTATGAACAGGCTTCAGTCTTTTTACAGCTTTAAAAAATCTAAAGATGAGAGGATGATGGAGAAACGCATTCCCTGTCATGGAGTTGATGGTCGTCATATGAGCACGTAGGGTATTCGGCTTAAAACCTTTCTCCAACCCATCCTGCAGAAAGTGTAAGATGGAGGATATCTGTATCTGTTCGTGTCCAGCTTCGGACATCCAGGAAACGAACTTGTTCCAGATCTTCGCATATTTCGCGTTGGTAGTAGCTTTACGGGAGGCCAGCAGGGTGCTGATTACAGTGTCAGAGAGTCCTTCTCTTCTTAATTTCGACCTCTCAGTCTCCACGCTGTCAGATGCAGACGTTCTAGGCACTGGTGATAGAGGCCGTTCTGCAACAGAAGATCCGGACGAAGAGGGAGTTTCCAGAATTCCCCTCTGGACAGATGGAGTAAGAGGGGGAACCAGGATCTGCGTGGCCAGAATGGAGCTATTAGAATCACCAGTTGAGGTTTCTCCTCTACAATCTTCCTTAGGACCCGTGAAATCAGCGGAACTGGTGGAAATATATACGCCGAGAGGCTCTCCCAAGTGATTGAAAAAGCGTCCACTATCGTCGGTTTGTCCGTGGACCTGAGGGAGCAGAATCTGTTCAGCTTCTTGTTCTCTGCGGAGGCCATGAGGTCCCAAACTGGGCACCCCCATTTGTTCGTGATGTTCCGAACACAGAGGAATTTAGTTCCCACTCCGCGTGGCTTATTTCCTTCCTGCTCAGGAGATCCGCTCGAGTATTCGAGCAGCCCCTGATATGCACGGCTCTTAGTTCCTGCAGGTGTAATTCTGCCCATGCGAAGATCTTCTTGCAGAGGTTGAGAAGGAGAGTGCTCCTCGTACTCCCCTGCTTGTTCAGATAGAACACCGAGACCAGGTTGTCCGATCTTACTAGGACAGACTTCCCCTCTAAATGGGACTTGAAACGGAGGAGGGATAGAAAGACTGCTTTCAATTCCTTGTAATTGGATGATTGTGCCTTGTCTTTGATGGACCAGCGTCCTTGCACCCAATGGTTCAGGAGATGGGCGCCCCAACCTTGGCCTGACGCATCCGTAGTGATGACGGTGGGTGAGATGAATTGAAATTTCTTTCCTCCGATCAGATTGCTGGTCTGGCACCACCACATAAGACTCTGTACCGTCGAACTCCTCAATTTCATTCTTGCCCCAAGTCTGTGACTGCTGTGACGCCATGCAAGGAGACAGTCGTGCTGGAGGTCCCTGGTATGAATGTTTGCCCAGGGCACCGCATCGGAGACTGCAGTCAGATGACCCAGTGTCCTCATGACCCTGTGTATGGACGGCATGTGTAGTGACATCAGAGTCCTGACTTCTTTTCTCAAAGCCGCGACTTTGGGGGCAGGTAAGAACAATTTCATTGCTGTCTTGACTTTTTCCAGTTTATGAGGAACCCGACAGAATGAAGGATTTCCATCGTCTTCTCCAGATGATGCTGAAGAACTTCTCTCGATTCCGCTGCTAGAAGCCAGTCATCCAGATAAGGGAATATTTGAATTCCCTGCAACCTGAGATGTGACACAATGGTAATGACGGTCTTGGTGAATACTCTTGGCGCGGAGCACAGGCCAAACGGAAGACACTTGAATTGGAAATGAAACACTCGTTTCCCTTTCTGGACTGCTACCCTCAGGAATTTCTTTTCCTTTGTTGAGTAGGAATCTGTCTCCTGGAATATGTGTGAACTCTAAAGCATAACCTTCTTTGATCACACTTAGGACCCAAGAGTCCGTGGTAATTTTTTGCCAGCTGGGAAAAAAGTGCTGCAGCCTTCCGCCCACTGTCTGAATTCTGGCGTCAGAAGTCGGACTTTGACGGCTTGTTATCCTCACTCTTTTTCTTAGCCTTTTCTGAGGATGACCAGGTTCTTCGGTCAGACCTTCCTCGGTAGGATCGTCCTCTGAAGGCAGACCTTCTTTGATCCTGGCCTCTGTAGGGACGAAAAAATCTATTTCTCTTTTTGGGCTGCGGAAAGCTTAAAGCTTTGTTTTCCATGTTGGACTCTAACAATGTGTCTAGGTGAGATCCAAACAACTTGCCGGGTTCGAACGGGAGAGAACACAGGTTGCTTTTTGAGGACAGGTCACCAGCCCAGAGCTTGAGCCATAGCGCTCTTCTTACGGAATTTGACAGGGCCATATTCTTGGCGGTGAGTCTAATAACATCCACCGGGAAGTCACAAAGGAACTCTGCTGCCAGTTTCAGAGTTGGAATCTGTCGCAGTAAATCTTCCCTGGACACGCCGTCTTCCATCTCTCTCCCTAATTGGCTGAGCCATACTCTGAGAGCTCTAGCTACCGGAACCGCTGCTAAAGCTGCCTTGTTTAAAGATGCCAGGTAGGCATGAGATCTTTTCAAGAGGCCATCAGCTTTCTTATCCATGGTTCTTTTAACAACGCGGAGTCATCCGCAGGGAAGAAAGATTTTTTGGCTAGCCTGGTGACGGCTGCATCCACCTTGGCCGGTGCTTCCCAATTTGCTGATTCTGCTGGATCGGTCTTGTAGATGTTTTTAAATCTCGTGCCCAAATTAACTTTGGACACTGGTTGCTGCCATTCTTTATACATTATGGTTTCCAGGACGGGATGGCTGGGAAACACAGGCGCTTTCTTCTTTGGGAAATAGAACAAATCCTCTTCCTCACGGGAGCCTGGCTTGTCCTTACTGGACTCCATAATGCTTTTTACCTCTTTTATTAACAGGTTTGCATCTTTCCTGTTAAATAAAAAGTTATCCTCCACAATGGCCGCCTCAGAGTCTGACGATACCTCACCCTCTGATCGAGAGGATACGTCAGATGAAGAGGGAGACAAATACTGTTTCCTAGATTTTCCCTTTTTTGATTTCTTTAGGAATGATTTAAACAGGGCCATCATCTTCCTAGTTTCTGTATCAGACTCTTCTTCAGGCTGCGCACATTCTCCGCATATGGTAGACGGATAGTCCGCCGGTAAATGAGCCAGGCAGGACACACACAGAGGAGACTGCAGTCTTTGCTTCTTCTGAGGTGGAGAAGTCTGGGCGTCACTGTGACACCTGAAACACAGGTCTTGCTCAAAATCATCAGGCAGGGGTTGTTCACACCCCTTGCATAACCTGTGTCTGGATTTCCTGAGTCTTTTCTCTCCTCTGCCAGATGATGAGGACATCTAAGAAGGTTGGAGAGAAAAGGCACATCAGTAAAATAATCGCATGTATATAGGATCGCACAAAGGAGACCCCATATCAGCCACAATACCTTTACAATGCAGGAGCTCGGCTGCCAAGTACAAAGGGCACCGAGCTCCTCACCATCCACTCCATAAATACTTAACTTATGCGCTGTTTGGCGCGAACGGGGGAGCGGGGGCGCAGGTGTGACGTCACAGCACTGCGCGTGCGTTCCAAGATGCGTTCCACCGAAACCGGAAGTGACGGCCCCGACTTCCGGTATGGACGCGCACACATCCGCGATCAACCCCGTAGCTGGAGCCAGGCACGGGCTCAGCTATCGCGCCGGAGTGGATAAGAGTGGAGCCAGGGAACAACCATGGCTGTCACCACTCTAGGCCCGATATCCAAACCTTGAAACAAGGTATAAGGGCCATCCAAACGTTTAAGGTGAGCTCTTCTCCTACAGAGAGGACAAATAAAAAACACGTGTATGCAAGGGAGCAGGACCCCTTTGTAGGGTAGTCTATTATGCAATTAACCTCTGATTGGTTGTGTTTTGCTAGGTGGGCGGTCCTGGAAGCAAGAGATGACTAGCTTAACCCATTATGTGCTGCCGGAGGACGATAGGGGAATGTATATATACTACAGAGGACAGTATACTGTATATATACTACAGAGGACAGTATACTGTATATATACTACAGAGGACAGTATACTGTATATATACTACAGAGGACAGTATACTGTATATATACACTACAGAGGACAATATACTGTATATATACTACAGAGGACAGTATACTGTATATATACTACAGAGGACAGTATACTGTATATATACACTACAGAGGACAGTACACTGCATATATACTACAGAGGACAATATACTGTATATATACTACAGAGGACAGTATACTGTATATATACTACAGAGGACAGTATACTGTATATATACTACAGAGGACAGTATACTGTATATATACTACAGAGGACAATATACTGTATATATACTACAGAGGACAGCATACTGTATATATACTACAGAGGACAATATACTGTATATATACTACAGAGGACAGTATACTGTATATATACTACAGAGGACAGTATACTGTATATATACACTACAGAGGACAGTACACTGCATATATACTACAGAGGACAATATACTGTATATATACTACAGAGGACAGTATACTGTATATATACTACAGAGGACAGTATACTGTATATATACTACAGAGGACAATATACTGTATATATACTACAGAGGACAGTATACTGTATATATACACTACAGAGGACAGTACACTGCATATATACTACAGAGGACAGTGTACTGTATATATACTACAGAGGACAGTATACTGTATATATACTACAGAGGACAATATACTGTATATATACTACAGAGGACAGTATACTGTATATATACACTACAGAGGACCGTATACTGTATATATACTACAGAGGACAATATACTGTATATATACTACAGAGGACAGTATACTGTATATATACACTACAGAGGACAGTATACTGTATATATACTACAGAGGACAGTATACTGTATATATACTACAGAGGACAATATACGGCTACAGAGGGATCTGGATAGATTGGAGGCTTGGGCAGATAAGTGGCAGATGAGGTTTAACACTGACAAATGTAAAGTTACGCACATGAGAAGGAATAATGCAAGTCACCCGTACATACTAAATGGTAAAACACTCGGTAACACTGACATGGAAAAGGATCTAGGAATTTTAATAAACGGCAAACTAAGCGGGAAAAAAATGTGTCAGGCAGCTGCTGCCAAGGCCAATAAGATAATGGGTTGCATCAGAAGGGGCATAGATGGCGGAGAAAAGAACATAGTCCTACCACTTTACACATCACTGGTCAGACCACACATGGAGGACTGTGTACAGTTCTGGGCTCCTGTGAACAAGACAGACATAGCAGAGCTGGAGAGGGTTCAGAGGAGGGCAACTAAAGTAATAACTGGAATGGGGCAACTACAGTACCCTGAAAGGTTATCAAAATTAGGGTTATTCTCTTTAGAAAAAAGACGACTGAGGGGAGATCTAATAACTATGTATAAATATATCAGGGGTCAGTACAGAGATCACTCCCATCATCTATTTATCCCCAGGACTGTGACGAGGGGACATCCTCTGCGTCTGGAAGAAAGAAGGTTTGTACACAAACATAGAAGAGGATTCTTCACTGTAAGAGCAGTGAGACTATGGACTCTTTACGGTAAGAGCAGTGAGACTATGAACTCTTTACTGTAAGAGCAGTGAGACTATGGACTCTTTACTGTAAGAGCAGTGAGACTATGGACTCTATACTGTAAGAGCAGTGAGACTATGGACTCTTTACTGTAAGAGCAGTGAGACTATGGACTCTTTACTGTAAGAGCAGTGAGACTATGGACTCTTTACTGTAAGAGCAGTGAGACTATGGACTCTATACTGGTAAGAGCAGTGAGACTATGGACTCTTTACTGTAAGAGCAGTGAGACTATGGACTCTTTACTGTAAGAGCAGTGAGACTATGGACTCTTTACGGTAAGAGCAGTGAGACTATGGACTCTATACTGTAAGAGCAGTGAGACTATGGACTCTTTACTGTAAGAGCAGTGAGACTATGGACTCTTTACTGTAAGAGCAGTGAGACTATGGACTCTTTACTGTAAGAGCAGTGAGACTATGGACTCTACTGTAAGAGCAGTGAGACTATGGACTCTTTACTGTAAGAGCAGTGAGACTATGGACTCTTTACTGTAAGAGCAGTGAGACTATGGACTCTTTACTGTAAGAGCAGGGAGACTATGGACTCTTTACTGTAAGAGCAGGGAGACTATGGACTCTTTACTGTAAGAGCAGTGAGACTATGGACTCTTTACTGTAAGAGCAGTGAGACTATGGACTCTTTACTGTAAGAGCAGTGAGACTATGGACTCTTTACTGTAAGAGCAGTGAGACTATGGAGCTCTGTGCCTGAGGAGGTGGTGATGGTGAATTCACTAAAAGAGTTCAGGAGGGGCCTGGATGTATTTCTGGAGTGTAATAATATTACAGGTTATAGTTACTAGAGAAGTCGTTGATCCAGGGAGTTATTCTGATTGGAGTCGAGAAGTATTTTTTTTCTCTTTAAGTGGGGAAAATTGGCTTCTACCTCACAGTTTTTTTTTTTGCTTTCCTCTGGATCAACTTGCAGGAAACAGGCCGAACTGGATGGACAGAGGGCTTTTTACGGCCTTATATACTATGTTACAAAAATGCAGAGCCATTATGCAAGCTATTCTGAAAACCCAGGTGCTCCTTAAGGGGGTTGTCCTGGTTCAGAGCTGAACACGTACATGTCCCCTTCTTCACCCCAGCAGACCCTCTGAGATGCCCATCGGAGCATTTCATGTTCGGACGCTCTCCCTTGGCCTGGTCTCCGAGATTTTAATACTGATGATCTTCTGGTTGGGTCCTGAGTATCTGCTCGGTGGGGGTCCGACACCCCGCCTATCAGCTGTTTGAGAAGGTACCAGAGCTCCTGTTGGTGCCGCTGCCTTCTCCGTGCTCCCCGTGCACAGCGTCGTCGGTTGTATAGCGGCTGTTCTTAGTATCGCACTCAGCTCCATTCACTTCTATGGGGCTGAGCTGCTCCTAGACCACGTGACCGATGAACGTGTCGTCACTGGCCTAGGAAAAGCAGAGAGAATATATAATGCAGCAGACAATGATCAGCATCGGCGATCACATCGATACCGGTCCTTTAACCCCCTCAGATGACACGTTCAACAGCGATCAAGGCATCTGTGAGGTTAGGTAGAGGGAGCCGCTCCCTCTGCCTTCCGATCGGAGCCCCCGCAGTGAAATTGCAGGGCTCTGATCGGTTACCATGGCAGCCTAGACGCTTCTGAAGGTTCCCAGGGCTGTCATGGTAAGCTCCCTGCTAAAATGTGCAGAGATTTCTATAAGGGTGAAAGATCCCAAGTTCTATGATGGCTAAAACTGGTTAAAAAAATATAGATTAAAACTTTACATCACTCCCTTTCCTAATTTTACACATAAAAATCTAGAAACAAAAAACGTAACAGGTATTGCCACGTCCGAAAATGTCTTAACTACTAAAATATAGAGATATTTTTCCGCTGCAGTGTACAGTGTAATTGAAAAAAAAAAATTTTGGTACACCGTATCCCCCCCAAAAAATTTAAAAACAGTGATTAAAATGTTATACACATCTCAAAAATCCAATAAAAACTGCAAAACAAGCCCTCAATACAGCTCTGTGGACGGAAATATAAAAAATGTTATGGCTGTCAGAAAATGGCATTGCAATGAAAATTTATATTTTTTTCAAAGGTTTTTATTTTAAAATAGCAAAACAGAAAAAAAAAATTATACATTTAGTATCGCCGTATTCATAGTGAGGTGCAGAATAAGGACATGGTGTCATTTTTAGAGCACAGTGAACGCAGTAATATCAAAACCTAAAAAAAAAACCTTGTCAGAATTGTGTGTTTTTTTTAATTTAACCCCATAGAGACTTTTTGCCGTTTTCCAGCACATGACATGCTAAATTAAATGGTTAAAATTACAAGTTTCACATCAGATAGGATACTTATATTAGATATAGAACGATATGCCCAGACAGCCTGGTATACTAACGCCCGTAACCCACGTTCAGCATAATATCACGGGCAGGTAAATATTCATACGGATCAACGGTCTAGAGTATAGTTATTCTGGACATTATACCTTTGATGCTAATACTCCCCAATTGATTTTTGGGGACAGATCTAATATAAGATGCATATTAGTTTTTATTATAGAGAGGGAGACCTCCTGCCCAGATAACGATCACTATAGTGTCCACTCACCAGCGCCAGTGTCTCATGACGCTTTTATAGCGGTATTTATACCCAGTTTACACTAAATTAAATGGTGCCATTAAAAAAAAATACAACTTATCCTGCAAAAAATAAGCCCTCATATGGCTATATGAATGGAAAATTAAAAAAATACGGCTATTGGAATGTAGGGAGGAAAAACAAAAACGGACCCCATACTTATTTTGAGCTAAAAATCATTTAATTGGTCTTTATTAAAAATATAGAATCCTTTTCTCTGTACAGGGCTGAGATGCTCTAGTAGCAGGATCTGGATTTTCTCTCTTTTCTGTCAGTCAGGGAGCTGAGGGGCCCCTTATCTCTGATGTTATAAACCCTCATTATCTTACTGATAAGACTATGGCTTAAAGGGTTTATCCAACACCTATAATGCCCCCCCAGAATGCCCAGACACCTCATACAGATTATACTTATCCCCCTCCCTGGCACCTGCGTCTCTCCTGGTGCCGCTGCTGCATCTCCCCCATAGTGCAGATCAAAACATCCAGCGACGGGGGGGATGGCAGCCAGTGCCTGGGCATTTTAAGTGTTAGACAACCCCTTTAAATAATTGTTTATGACCTTTTGGTAGTTTACTGAAACGCTTCTGTTACAATAATACAACCGCCTGCAGCCGTCATGAACGGACCCGGTTGTATTATGTTGTCTATAGCCATGACCGATCCGTCATGAACACCGTTGAAAGTCAATAGGGGACGGATCCGTTTTCTACTCTGTCAGAGAAAACAAATCCGTGCCCATTGACTTACATTGTGTGCCAGGACGTGCTCTGTACCACATCGCAGACAGAAAAACGCTGCTTGCGTTATTCTTTCAGCGATGGGGACGCAACCAAACGGAACGCATTTTGGTGCATTCCGTTTCGTTCAGTTTTGTCCCCATTGACAATGAATAGGGACAAAACTGAAGCGTTTCCTTACGCTATTGAGATCCTATGACGGATCTCAAAAGCGGAATTGAAACCGCCAGTGTGAAAGTAGCCTTAGGAGTCCTGCCCTCACACACGGCTCTGACAGAAACCTCTACTTTAGGACTTTCCCGCCCTCCGCTGTCAGGTCAGCCACTGGTTGGGCGCAGTCACGTGACATCCCCTCCTCACAGAATCAGCTTTGCCGCGGTTTCATCACGTGGTCTGCTCGGCGGGCTTTTCTTTTAGAGCAGCCGCTCGCCTCAGACACAGCGCCGCCATTTTGCCAGAGATGCAGCGGCAGTCACGTCTAAAGCGGGAGCTGCAGCTCCTCAGCACCGAGCCGCCCTCCGGGGTCAGCTGCTGGCAGGTGGA
This sequence comes from Bufotes viridis, assembly GCA_033119425.1. Taxonomy (NCBI): domain Eukaryota; kingdom Metazoa; phylum Chordata; class Amphibia; order Anura; family Bufonidae; genus Bufotes; species Bufotes viridis. Next base: position 4,668,101 of record CM065595.1, on the reverse strand, counting down.
CGATAAGATAGACGAGCTGCGGGCTCAGGTGGTGGGCGGCTCGGACTCTCCCTACGAGGGCGGTGTGTTCAGCCTGGAGATCGTGGTGCCGGAGAGATACCCCTTCGAGCCCCCTCGGGTGCAGTTCCTCACCCCCATCTACCACCCGAACATAGACACTGCGGGCAGGATCTGTCTGGACATCCTGAAGCCCCCGCCTAAGGGCGCGTGGCGGCCCGCCCTCAACCTGTCGTCCGTCCTCACCTCCATTCAGCTGCTCATGAACGAGCCGAACCCGGAGGACCCCCTCATGGCGGACATCGCCCGGGAGTACAAGTACCACAGGGCGGCGTACACCGCCAATGCTCGGAGCTGGACCGAGAAACACGCCAAGCCCCGGGACACGGCCGCCGACGGACCGACCCAGAAACGGCGCAGCGCGGACCCCCCCGAGTCCGCCAAAAAGCCCAAGCCCGGCCCCCATAACCGGTGACGTCACAGCAGTCCTCTCCCTCTCCGCCAGGTGGCAGTCGAGGTTTTGTGTCGGTCTATGTATTGTGTGAGGCCGGAGTCCTACCCTGTTCACACTATGAAAACCGCAGGCTTCCCACGGACGTTGTGCAGACTCGGCCTGAGGCATCAGATTTGTAACTGTGCAATTGTGTGCAGAAAGCAATAGCAGAGCGGGGTCTCTGAGAGATGACGTCACGCATGATCCGTAAGTTGTGGTTACACTTCATGCGGCGTACGTTTACGGTTTGATCCTTTAACATGGCCATGGCTTCCAGGTCTGATCACTAGGGGCCCGAGGGCCTGAGCTCGCACCCATGGAAACGAATCGCCGATCCCAGGAAACGTGCCGCATCTCCATGTCCTAATGCAGGGATGCGCAACCTGCGGCCCTCCAGCTGTTATCAAACTACAACTCCCAGTATCCTTGGACAGCCTATATCTATTAGGGCATGCTAGGAATTGTAGTTTTGCCACAGCTGGGGGTCGCAGGTTGCGCGTCCCTGCTGTAGGACACATGGAGGTCTTACGGACACTCGTAATCCGCGTGAATTCCCTGTGCGATCAGTCGGCGGCGGGTTCGGACAGAAGATCTGCCTGTGTAGAAGCTCTCTAAGGCCCAGTTCACGCGGAGGAGTCTGCACTGAACCTCGCGACTGCTGGCTCCATTGGCAGTGGTAGTCCACGTCTCCGATAATTCAGCTTCAAATTATTTCTACGTGACTTGACAGACCACGCCAAGGGAGGACACGTGTCTTGCTGCGGTGCCCACATGGAAGCCGTGGCATGTGTCTGCGCGCAGACTGAACTCAATGACTGGGACTGAAGCCGTGGTCAGATCCTCCACATGGAGAACCGGGGCACAGTCTCTTCCGAAACAGCAGGTTGGTGTCGCCACGGTTTCCGGCAGCACAAGGTTCTTGCTGGTCTTGGTCACGGCCGGTACCTGACAACCTGTAAAGACTCCATATACAAGGCAGTACAGACGCCTCCGCAGTCGCTGTCATCTACAACATCATCCCCTGCGGTGCAATTGCCATGGAATGTGGCGGGGCTTATCCGAGGATGTCCCCGGACGTGGCACCATCCCGGAATATTGATTGGTGGTTGTTGTGTCAAGCGCTGCCCTGTGTATTAGCGGGCGGACATCTGCTCGTGTCCTGCGGCCGGACGGCTCTGTACAGGAACGTCCACATGATCACTAGGAGGGCGTCTCACTCTTTTCTGCTGTTTTTGAGGGGTTTTGCGCTTTTTTTGTTGTTTTTGTGTATTTATAAGGCAAAAATGTCAGCTCCAGGTGTTGCTTGGACGTCTGACATATTAAACGCAGGACAAACAGGCTTTTTCTCTGTAGTGCAGTTTTTTCACCCATGAGGTGCATTTTTTGAGGGGCAGCAATGTTTTTTTTTCTAAATTACAGCATGTTTTACTTGGTTTCTACAGACTTGTTATAAAAATTGCCAGAATTGTTTCTTACAAGCAAAAAAAAAACCCTAAAGTGTGCTGACGGCTACAAGCCCGATCAGTTATGCTGAATTATGATCTACTGTCACCTGATACGTATTCAGGAGCGGCCGGACGGCATTCTGCAGACTGCTGTGTGTTAGGCTGGCTTTACACGGGCGTTGCAGAATGGGGCCGGATTGCGTTGCGTGGTTGTTTTTTCCACGCGAGTGCAATGTGTTTTGCACGCATGTGAGAAAAAAACTGAATGGTACCCAGACCCGGACTTCTTCAATGAAGTTTGAGTTAGTTGTAGTGTAGATTGTATTATTTTGCCTTATAACATGGTTATGAGGGAAAATAATAGCATTCTTAATACAGAATTCTTAGTAAAATGTGGGTTGAGAGGGTTAAAAAAAAAATATTTAAACTCACCTCTTCCACTTGTTCGTGCAGCCCGGCTGTTCTTCTGCCTTTGGTTGAGGACCTGGGAGGCAAAGGACCTTTGGTGACATCACTGCGCTCGTCACATGGTCCATCACCATGTTATAAGGCAAAATAATACAGTGAATAGACGTTTATCTCCTAGCAACCCTGCATGAAAATCGCACCGCATCCGCACTTGCTTGCAATTTTCACGCAGACCCTTTCATTTCTATGGGGCCTGTGTTGCGTGAAAAACGCAGAATATAGAACATGCTGCAATTTTTACGCAACCGAAAAAGTGATGCGGGAAAATCACCGCTCATGTGCACAGCCCCATAGAAATGAATGGGTCCGGATTCAGTGCGGGTGCAATGCTTCCACCTCACTCATTGCACCCGCGCGGAAAACTCGCCCGTGTGAACCCAGCCTTAGAGTACATGTAGCTGCGGAAGTCGTAGGGGGCAAAACTCGTAACGAGAGACAGTTGTCGCTGTTTTGATTCCACAAGTGGCCCCCTTGGTGCTTGAACCATCTGACTTGCATATTACTAAAAATGCCGCTATCTCAGCAATAGCTCTGCCTATAAACATAACAAAGGTATTGCTTTCATCAGCATGATCAACCCTACCAGGCTGCAGTCTGCTTTAGTAGAGCTGATCATGCTTACAGATGCTCTTTAACCGCTACAGGACCGCCACACGCAGGATCGTGTCCTGGCGGCGGCCCTGTAGCTCTGATAAGACGCATCTACGTGTCATCTCGCGAGATGACGCGCCCGCACATGCGCAATGCGCGCTGTTGGCGCGCTCGCATGTAGTTTTACTACAGCCTGCCAGCGCCGATCGCGCGCTGGCAGGCTGTATATCGGAGAAAAAAATCGCAGATCAGACGCTGTTCTGTGAACAGCGTCTGATCTGCTTGCTGCCCGCTCCTCTGGTGGTCCCTTTGCTTGGGACCACCAGAGAAAAAATATCTAAGTGCACCAATCACCACACAACCACCCAATGACCCCCCCGTGTCACTGATTAACCCCTGATCTCCCATGTCACCCCCCCTGTCACTGATCACCCCCTATAAGGCTCATTCAGATGTCCGCATGTGTTTTGCGGATCCGCAAAACACGGACACCAGCAATGTGCTTCCCGCATTTTGCGGATCCGCAGATTGCCAGAACTATATAGAAAATGCCTTTTCTTGTCCGCAATTGCGGACAAGAATAGGACATGTTCTATACTTTTGCGGATCTCCAATTACGGATTCGCAATTACGGATCCGAGCGGGACAAAGTCTGTCCCCATAGAATTGAATGTATCCACAATTCTGTTCCGCAAAATTTTGCGGAACAGAATTGCGGACGCTTGAATGAGGCCTTAGGGTCCCTTAGCGATCGCAGCTTTACAGCTTTTCCCTCTTTTCTTTTTTTTTTTGCACATTTTTTAGAGATTTTTTCATCCACATTGATCAATGTGAATGAAAAAATCTGTGACGTTCATTTTTTCTTTCAGCGCAGAGGCTGAACGGAAAAAAATCTCATTACCAGTATGGTCAATATAAGGAGAATCGCAGAAACTCCTAATGCTGGCCATACGTGTAATGATGCGGAGACCCTCAAATGCCAGGGCAGTACAAACACCTCACATGTGACCCCATTTTAGAAGAAGACACCCCAAGGTATTCCGTGAGGGGTATGGTGAGTTCATGTAAAATTTTATTTTTGTCACAAGTTAGTGGAATATGAGACTTTGTAAAAAAAAAAAAAATCAATTTCCGCTAACTTGTGCCAAATTTTTTTTTCTGTGAACTCGCCATGCCCCTCACGGAATACCTTAGGGTGTCTTCTTTCCACAATGGGGTCACATGTGGGTATTTATACTGCCCTGGCATTTTAGGGGCCCCTAAAGCGTGAGAATCCAAATGCGTAAAAATGGCCTGTGAAATCCTAAAGGTACTCATTGGTTTTAGGGCCCCTTTACGCATCTTGGCTGCAAAAGAGTGTCACTCATGTGGTATCGCCGTACTCAGGAGAAGTAGGGCAATGAGTTTTGGGGTGTATTTTTTATATATACCCATACTGTGTGTGAGAAATATCGCTGTAAACGACAACTTTTTACATTTTTTATACAAAGTTGTCAACTTACAGAGAATTTCTCTCACCCAGCGTTGGTATATGTAAAAATACACCCCAAAACACATCGCCCTACTTCTTCTGATGCAGCGATACTATATGTGTATACTGCAGCCAAGATCGTAAAGACTTGAAACCAATGAGTACTTTTAGAGAGGATTTTACGCATTTTTCTTCTCACTCTTTAGGGCCCCTAAAATGCCAGGGCAGTATAAATACCCCACAAGTGACCCCATTTTGGAAAGAAGACACCCCAAGGTATTCTATGAGGGGAATGGCGAGTTCATGAAAAATTAAACTTTGTCAAAAGTTAGCGGAAAGGGAGACTTTGTGAGAAAAAACAATAAACAATCAATTTCCACTAACTTGTGCCAAAAAAAAAAATTTCTATAAACTCGCCATGCCCCTCATGGAATACCTTGGGGTGTCTTCTTTCCAAAATGGGGTCACATGTGGGGTATTTATACTGCCCTGGCATTTTAGGGGCCCTAAAGCGTGAGAAGAAAAATGCGTAAAAATGCCCTGTGAAATCCTAAAGGTACTCATTGGTTTTAGGGCCCCTTTGCGCATCTTGGCTGCAAAAAAGTGTCACTCATGTGGTATCGCCGTACTCAGGAGAAGTAGGGCGATGTGTTTTGGGGTGTATTTTTATATATACCCATGCTGGGTGTGAGAAATATCGCTGTAAACGACAACTTTTTAAATTTTTTTATACAAAGTTGTCAGTTTACAGAGATATTTCTCTCACCCAGCATGGGTATATGTAAAAATACACCCCAAAACACATTGCCGTCTGTGAACGCAATCACAGACAAAACTGGCCGTACTTGCTTGTGAAATGGTGCGAGTTTCACTGAACGCTTCCGGATACAAGCCGTATCGTTCGCGTGAAAGAGGCCTCAGGAAAACTCCCCTTGATGAAAACACCTACAGAAGTCAGACGGGCATTTCAACCCCTTCCTGACGTCTTCCATACATGGACGGTGGATGTCAGGTCTTTATCGATGGACCCCAGAGCCAGTATATTTGTCCTTGCATCAAACTGTCACCATGTCTATGTACACGGTGACAGCGCGGAGACCCCGGCGGTTACATACAGCCGGGGTCTCCGCTAACCTGCCTGGCGGAAGGAACCAATGAGGGCAGGCCCAGGCCGGTGATCACTGATTGGCTAGTCTGTAAAGTATAAACTACAGCCTTCCATACAACAGACACAGTGTATTGTAGAGCCACCAGACCCACTACCTCGTCAAGAACCAAGTGGGTCTGGGTCCAAAAAGTAAAAGAAAAAAGTCAGATTTTTTTTTTTTTTTTTACCACTATGATGAAGTGCAATGTGTGACGAGAAAACAGTCAGAATGGCCTGGATAAGTGAAAGCGTTCCAAAGTTATTACCACATACAGTGACAGATGTCAGATTTTCAAAAATCAGCCTTGTCCTTAAGGGGTTAAAATAAAAATAAACTGTCAATCAAAGGTATCGCTACCTCTGAAAACACCCGTACTATTAAGATAAAAAAATATTTATATTTAAGGTGACTAGCGTAAGGGGGAAAAAAAGATATCAATGTCTCGTTTGCCTTTTTCATCGTTTCATCTCCCGAAAAGTGATCAAAAAGTCAGACTCCAAAGCGAGTATTGAGAAAAACTGAGCCCTTAACCTCTTAAGGACGAAGGGCGTACATGTACGCCCTTCGTCCGCACTTTAAAGATGGCGCCCGCTCCCGCACGGAGCGGGCGCCCGAGCTGCGGGTAAAAGCTTGATTCATCGAGCTGACACCCACAGCTCATGTCCGCGACCGGCAGCGATGCCGATCGCGGACATTTAACCCCTCAGATGCCGTGGTCAATCCTGACCACGGCATCTGATAAGCGCAAAACCGAAAGTTTCACTTCGGTTTTGCTCCGGCTCCTGATGGCCACAAGGGGAGCCGGGCATGCATGTAGTAGCCTAGGTTTCTGTGAATGAAACCTAGGTTACTACATAGTATTCCTATGGAGCCTATGACTGTAATAGGCTCCATAGGAAATATCGATTTTCTCATATATTCCAATGCTATTGCATTGGAATATATGAGAATAGCAATCAGATGATTGCATCTTATAGTTCCCTATGGGAACTATAAGAAAGTGGTAAAAAAAAAAAAAAAAGTTTAAAAAATAAAAATTAAATAAAAAAATATAAAAATTCAAATCACCCCCTTTCCCCAAAATGAAAATAAAATAAAAAAAAAAAAAAATTACACATAATGGGTGTCGCAATGTGCGAAACGCCCATACTATAATAATATTAAAAATATTCACCATACGGTAAACATAAAACGGAAAGAAAGCGTCCAAATGGCTAATTCGCCATTTTTGGATGCTTCATTTCCTAAAAAAATGAATAAAAAGTGATCAAAACATCATACACACCCCATAATGGTATCAATTAAAAGTTCAGATTGCCCCGCAAAAAATGAGCCCCTACACTGCTCCGTACGCATAATTACAAAAAAGTTATAGGGGTCAAAACATGGCGACAATAAAATAAAAAAATTCCCACTTTTAATTTTTTTTTTCACTATCAAAACGCAAGAAAAACTATACATATTAGGTATTGCCGGATTCGTACTGACCTGAAGAATAAAATTAACCAGTCAGTTTTATCGCAAATCGAACGTTGTAATTTAAAAACCCGTAAAACTGTGGTGAAATTGCTTTTTTTTTTGTAATTTCACCCCATTTGGAATTTTTTTCCTGTTTCCCACTACATCACATGCAAAAATAAATGGTAGCGTTAAAAAGTACAACTTGTCCCGCAAAAAATAAGCCGTCATATGGCTATGTGAGCGGAAATATAAAAATGTTATGGCTTTTGGAAGGCAGGGAGCGCAAAACAAAAACGCAAAAATCCCAAAACCCCCGATCCTTAAGGGGTTAAACCGCTCCATAAACATGGCTATAAAAGTTACGGGGGTCCGAATATAGCGAAGAAAAGAAGATATTTTCTGAAGTATTTTATTTCATTATTAAAACACAAGAAATACTATATAAAGGTGTTCTCGTAATCGCCCCGACCCGGAGAATGAGGGGCACGGGTCAGACTTACGGCCTAATAAACACCGTAATAACAAAAGTAATATCTGTGGTGGAACTGCGTTTTTTATATTTTCCCAGTTTCACCCCATTTGGAATTTTTTTTCGTACTTTCCTCTACATCATATGTATATATAATATTTATTGGTGCCATTAGAAAGTACAACTTGTCCAGGGTAAAACAAGCCCTCCTAGCGCTACGTGAGCTGAAAAACTAAAAAGTTATGGCTCCAGGAATGCAGGGAGTACAAAACAAAAACTGCCACTATTTCAAGGGCCATAACTTTCTTCTTTCCGTTCACGTAGTCATACAAGGGCCTATTTTTCGCAGGACATGGCACCGTTCCGTTTGTTTTACCACAGAGATGCTCAAGCTGTTGCAAAACTACAACTCCCAGCAGGCCTATACAGCCTACAGCAGCAGAGCATGGTGGGGGTTGTAGTTTTACAACAGTTGGAGGGACGCAGGTTGAGCATCCCTGATTTACCATATCGAATACTGAAAAATGGGGTGAAACGGAAAAACTTGCAATTCCACTGTGTTTTCTCGGGTTTTGTTCACTATGTACTAAAAAATGACGTGACCTTATTCTTCGATTCCGTGATACCAAATTGATATAGTTTTTTATATTGTTTTACTACTTAAAAAAAGACATTTCTGAAAGAATACACATTTCCTTTGCATCATAATATTCTGACAACCATAACTTTATGTTCTTGACTACAGCGCTGTCCGAGGGCCTGATATTCTGCAGAGCAAGGTGCGGTTTTGGAGTAATGACGCCTTCAGGGCTGAGCAGCCTGTCGCCGCTCACTATTATCTAGTATATACAAGTGCGAGAGCAATTACCTGTAGATGGGCGAGGATTCTGGGGCACGCTAAAGAAAAACGTACAATAAAATGTTGGGGCTTCTGCTGGAGTAAACCACAACACTAAGGTTGTAGGACCAGATATCATGGAATCGATCCTGGACTGTAGTTGTGAATCTGCCGTACGTCTCAGCGGATGCGGCCGTCAGTATATACTGTAGGGAAGACCACGGTTATATACAGCGCAAACAGGTCATGTAAAACATGGCGTCTCACAACTGAGACCGACAGTGGTGTCCGGGTCTGCCAAGTGCAGAAGCCTATAAGGCCCACCAGAGGCAGGTCCTAATAGGCTGCGTATCCGTAGAATAAGTAGCACGACATAAATACTGCGGTGCATTATGTAAGCAGAGGACTGCATGTCCAAGTTTCCTTAGGAGACTAATAAATATACTTAAAGGGGTCCTCTCACTTAAGCAAATGACCTTTATCATGTAGAGAAAGTTAATACCAGGCTCTTACTAATGTATTGTTATTGTCCATATTGCTTCCTTGAATCATTTTTCCATCGCATTATGCATGACTCTTTTCTGTACTTACGACCGCCGCGTAATCCAGCAGCGGTGGTCATGCTTGCGCAGTATAGGAGAATGTGTCGGCCTCTCTGATGGCTGGGACCACGGCAGTGCACGTATGAAAATGTTTTTTTTTTTTTTTCCTGTAGTGTGCAGGCACGACCACTGTTGCTGAATTGCAGGGTGGTCGTAACTAAGGTAAAGAGCAACATATAATGTGATGGAAAATTAAGGAAGCTGGTAAGGACGAGCGAAGCGAGCTTCAGATTCCTAGATCCAAAGTCCCTTCGCTCAAAACTTTGGTTAAATGCTGTAAGGAGATCCGTCTCGGCGAACTCGGCTTCAGTTCCGACTAGTACCTCGACACCGACAAACACAGAGAATGGTTCTACAGAAATGGGTCAAAGGCTGGGAGGTCAATACAGCAACAAATCACAGGGCCGAGAGTGGTCCCCAATATCCAAGCCAAGGGTCAAACCAGACGGTCACTAAGCAGAGAGACAGAGGTCGGAGTCATATCCAAATAGAAGCATTCCAATAACACACGAGAGCAACCGCAGCGCAGCAAGGGAAAAGCCTGTAACTGGCTGCGGTGGATGGCTAGCAAGTGGTTCACTAATCTCCCCCAGCAAGCATGTGCGCTTGCATCACCAGGGGCGTGGCCTAGGCGATGCTGGGGGGGGCGGCAGACCCCGGCGCTGGAGCTCAGACAGGTAAGTTACCCTGACCCCACCACCATTAAGCTCACTATGATTGACAGGTCTGTTTGTACGTGTCTCCTCCGGCCGGGCTCAGCAAGCTGCTTACATCCGGCTCTATAACCTAGCAGACGTGTTCCCTTTCACAGAGAAGGCGCAGCGTTTTACTGACTTACTGTGTTTACTGAATTAAAGTGGTACTGTAAGAGGGGATATGGACACACAGCGGTAATGTTGACTCTGCCACAGCGGTAATGGTGACTCTGCCACAGCGGTAATGGTGACTCTGCCACAGCGGTAATGGTGAACCCCGCCACAGCGTTAATGGTGACTCTGCCACAGCGGTAATGGTGACCCCCGCCACAGCGGTAATGGTGACCCCCGCCACAGCAGTAATGGTGACCCCCGCCACAGCGGTAATGGTGAACCCCGGCACAGCGGTAATGGTGCAGAGATATTCTTAATGAAAATCTGATCCAGAGCTCTGGACTGAAGGCTCGCCTGCCAACAAAACAACTGTCCTTGAGGGCCCCACCAGAGCCGTGAACCCAATGAAAATGGCTGTCCACCGACGGCCCCCGTCCAACCTGACAGAGTGGAGAGTATAAAATCCCCAAATCCTGGTGTAAACCTTGTGGCATCATCTCCAAGAGGACCGGAGGCTGGAATCACTGCCAATGGGGGCAAAGACTTATGTCCGGAGTAAAGGGGCTGAAGACTTATGTCAATGTGAGATTTTAGTTTTTCCATTTTAATACATTAGCAAAGATTTCTAACCTTTTGTTTTCACGCTGTCATTATGGGGGATTGAGGGCAGAATTATTGGGAAAAATGAGAACTTTTTATTTTTATTTTAGCAGAAGGAGCAACATAACAAAATGTGAAATAAGTGAAAGGGTGTGAAGACTTTCCGAATGCAGTGTATATAAGTGACTGCAGTATTAGAGAAGAGGAGAAGTTTATTGGGGAAAACTTTACTGTTGTAAGGAGGCTGTAGGGCCCTGTCGCCCTGTCCTGGATACAAGATGAGATACGTTGGGCATGAAGGCAGGCGGGCAGTGTGATGTCTACTGCCTCTCTAGTAGCATAAAAACATACAGGATGAAAGATTTGCCCAGAAAGCCTGATAATCTGACATGGGACAAAAAGTGTGAATGAACTCCGGAAAAAAATAGCTGATAAAAGCACCCGAAACAACCAGTCAGGAAAGTTGGGGACTTTCACACCGAGGATTTATCCATGTTTTGGCTGAAATAGTGGAGTATTAGGGAATATCCAGACAAGAAGGTCGGAGTGGAGAACCTGGGTCAGACAGTACTAGGAGGGTCTGTTCACATCTGGCAGATTCGGTGCAGAAATTTCTGCATCTGAAAATCGATTCCGTGCTTCTGAAGGGGGTTATTTCTACACAAGTGCAATGATTTACCTGCTCCCCGCCGCTCCGGTCCTTCACACTGCCCCCGCTGCTTCCATTTTCCGGTCCCCGTGCTGTGTACACCTGGCAGTACATGGGCATAGTCATACACCGCTCCAGCCAGTGATTGGCTTCAGCAGTGACATGCTGCTTGTGGCCACATCACTGCTGAAGCCAGTCATTGGCTGCAGAGGTGCATATGACTATGCCCATGCACTGCCAGGTCTACACAGCGCAGGGACCGGAATATGGGGGCAGTGCGGAGGACCGGAGTGGCGGGGAGCAGGTAAGTATAACTATTCGGTTTCAAGGGCCATGCTGCAGGAACTACTTAAAAAATTTTTTACCAGGAAATCCCCGTAAGCCCCTGTTACACGGCACAATATTCTGGGCAATTACTGGGAACAAGTCTTCACAGCCGCGCTCATTCCTGATATCTGGCGGTATAATCGTGCCGCCGATCAGCTGATAAATGAGAATTGACTTGTTTTATCAGGATGGCAGATGTACGATCACTGTCAGCAGATCTCCCGGTATAATCAGAAATACCGATGGTCAATAGAACTGAATGGGGGAGGAATGACCGTGGTGGCGATCATTCATCCCCAGCCACTTGGCCTATGTAATAGGCCGATGCAAATCAGTGCTGATCGACAATTTTTCATCTGCAGCCCCTTGAAATAGATGTGACAATGTGGCCCTCAGACCAAAAAAGGTTGTGCACCCCTGGTCTATATTGAGGCAGCTTCTCACATTCAGGTGAATGGGGTGAATAGCTGTAGATACCCTGCACCACCGCTGCAATCTAGATGTCTGCCCCTAGACATTGAGGAGGACGCAGCGCTCGCACAAGCACCATGACCTCTCCAAACAGATGATCTGCGGGGTGCTGGAGTCAGACCATTACCCATCTGTATTGATGACCTGTCCTGAGGATAGGTCCTCAATACCATGACACCAGACCGCCTCTGTAAAGGCATAACAATGAGAAAACTGCTCCAGCAAGCACCAGACTAAGCCAGTCGATAACAGAACCAGATTCCGATATTTCATATATACGGTAGATGGAAGGAAGGAGTGTGAGAAAGCGGCTGCAGATCCCTGTTGCTGGTGACACTTTGTGATTGAACACGGCATTGTTGCAGCCGAGGACACATGGCCGGTACAGCAGTGTTGAGGTTGGTGGATCCTTTTTGGCCTCAGAGAACCTCTCTTCAGTAGAATGGGGCTCTGTTCCTTCACATCTCCTTCATTATGGTGATGGTCAGAGACTTTTGCTGCACACTGGGGGTCTCAATGGGACAGCTAGGCTGAAGGATGGCGACTAGCGGCCGCCATTAACCACTAAACCATTTTAGATCTTTATTGCAGCAGCGCGTTTTGTTTTCTTGTTTTATTCGTCCTGATTTTTTTATTGGATTTGATACGGAGGACTCTATATTTCCATAATCGTATTTATATGCAGCAGCCCCCATCCACAACCTGATCCTCAGTGCACGGCTCGGTGACATTAAGATACATGTTGACAGCACATAGATTTGCATCCAGTTCGGCACCAATGTTTGGAAAAAAGGTAAGATCTGGTTCTCCAGCCTCACTTCACTGAATCCAAAAATATTACAAGACATCGGCATCCATCCCAGAGTTTATTTTCATATAGAAACTGTTTTACATGGAGATGGAATCTGCACCCGGCACGGACGCCAATGTCTTTGCATCTTTCGGTCCTGTACAATATAACCATCCACTACGAGGGATGTAGTAATAGCTTCACACAATCAGACAAGAGCTTAGACCTCGTCTCCACCATGTTACTTATTCTAAGCTACGTGAACCTGGTCACAGCCTGGAGCACCGTGATACCAGGAACCTCCCTGAACCTCTTCATTATTGCTGTGTATTTGAAATTCTGGAGAAAGCCGACCAGAGCCGGAGTCTGTGAGAAGATCCTGCTGTCCACAGCTATCACCCATGTCTGCCTGCAGGTCACACTGGGCCTGGATGCTGGCTTGGACTTTTTTGAAGTATACTGCATAGACGCATTAACATACAAAGCGATCTTCCTAGTGATTGTCTTTTTGATTGATGTTACCTTCTGGAACTCCACGTGGCTCTCCATTTACTGTTGTTTAAGACTGATCAATTTTCCCCAGCGTTTCTTCTTTAGATTTAAAGCTTGGTTCTCCTCCAGCATAGTCCGTCTTCTTCTTGGATCTGCAGTCATGGGCTTGGTCAATGCCATACCTTTTATCTGGATGTTTAACCTCAGCGGTTGTCCAAATGGGACTGAAGACTCCAGTGAAAAAATAAGGGGGACTTACCCCTGGGTGCTGGTCAACATTACATTCGGCTGTTGTCTCCCATTTACCTTGACTCTCCTGTGCAATGGACTAAGTGTGATCCACCTCCTGCGACATGTCTGGAGAGTAAAGCAGAACAACTCTCCGAAGAGTAGCCCTCAACTCAGTGGCCATGTCCAAGCTGCCAAGACAGTGATCCTTCGTGTCCTTGTAGAGTTCGGCTTCCAAGTAGACATGGTTTTCTTGATGTTGTCAGTCGATATTTACAATTCTGTACAAATGGTGTGCTGGACAATTCTCTGCTACTATCCATCCGTGCAATCCATAGCCATAATCCTGGGAAACCCTAAATTAAGGGAATTGTTCTGTGGTGGAGGAGCATCCTCCTCATGAGGTCTCCTGTCCTCCATGTCCTCCATGTGCTTCTGTACAATCTGGAGCGTAGCTAAAGGCTCATGGGCCCTGGTGAATGAGTTCAGCTTGGGCCCCCCTTCCCTCAATTCTTTGTGGCCAGAGGCAGGGAAGCATATAGCCTTCATGCTGCCTGAGAAAAAAAATGGAAAAGGCACCTCCCCCCCGTGCCAAATTCTCAACCTGACCCCTTCCCTTCCCAGCCAGAGCTGTAACTTGACCAGCATGCACTTTATATAATACCGGTGTCTTCTTATGTACCAGAAGAGTCTTTGGGCCCCCTCAGGCTCCTGGGCCCGGTAGCGACTGCTACCTCTGCACCCCCTATAGCTACACCCCTGTGTACAATAGACTAGACACAGCTAACATTCACATTCGTAAGGTCTTTTTCCACCGGCAGATGATCGGCTGAATGACCTTTTGTAGGAACGCTTGTTCACAATCGATGCATGTTTGTTGGCTGATCGCATTTTTCAAGCAGTTGCACAATTGAACATTTGTAAATGATCACAAGTAGTAAATGATCCCTCATGTGGTTGTTCATTCGGAAGATTATCTGTCTGTGTGACAGGTTCTTAAAGGGTTTGGCCCATCTGGAACACTGATCGCGTATCGCTCCTGTATAGAGAACAGAGCCCCTAAGTAAAGGAGAGGACACTGTGCATGCGTGGTGTGCTCTCCATTCATCGATAAGTGAGGGCAGGGAATGGAGAGCGCACCACACAAGCGTGACCACCGCTATAGAACTGCCACAGAGGTGGACAGCTGGTGGCTGCTCCTGCTCAGCTGCCCTCCGTTCACTTTGGGGGTCCCTAGATAAGAGCACTCCTGTAAACTCCGATCAATTTGCAATATGGTTAATTGCCGCTTGTTACAGGCAGAAATCTGCCCATGTAAAATGCCCCTTACCCATGCCCCCTCTCAATTCTATATGATGGGCACAGGCCGCTCTTCAGCCATAGCACCAGGTAACTGTGGATATGTCGGCATACTGTACATTATCACACACAGCGTACTCTATAGATACACCTTCATTTACTTTATTCATTGATTCAGTTATTTTCACTCCTGTCCTCAGAAGCTCACACTCTAGTCTCCCCATCATCTATAGAACGTATCACTCTCATCATCCTGAGCCCCAGGCACTCACAATCTTATCTTCTATCATTCCTGAACTGCACAATGTATCGATCACTCCTGACCTGTAGAGCTCACAATCTAATCTTTCCATCATATACAATGTATCCCTCCCATTATCCCTGTCTCAAAGATGTATATATGGTCAGATCTCCATCTTCACACTGGTAACGATTAAAGGGATTTTATCTTTAAATATCTGGTCCGATTCCTCGAGAATTCCTGCGTCTCATTCCTAAAAGATAAGTTATTACATGTGCGGTGCAATCACAGTTTATTATACTCTGCGGGAGATTATACCCTGGTGACTGCACAACCAGTAGGTCAGGGAGGCTGCTTTCACTGTCCTTTCATGTGAAAATATTCTCAATATGCAGTTGCAAGAATAAAGTAAGTGAACCGCCTGGATTTCTACATTAATGCATAAACGTAAGTAAACATCCACACTGCAGGAAGAAAATTAAGTGAACCTCTGTCTTAATGACTCCCCCAAGAGCTAATTGTCAAAAGGAGTTTCAGTTAAGGCGTAAGGATTAGAGATGTGGCCCCGCCAATGCGTTGTCCAATAAATAGAGGCACACAAAGCCTGGTTACTGGCAAATCTGTTCTTCTGAACAAAGACTGGTTAGTATGGATCATGCCTGAATGCAAGCAGCTTCTGGGCCTGGTAGAGGGAGCATCATGGTTTGAGGCTGATTGGGGGGGTGGTGGTGGCACCACTGTTCCAGGCTGTTGGAGGAGCATGGAGGGGATATCATGCTTTGGGCCTGGTAGAGGGAGCATCATGGTTTAAGGCTGATTGGGGGGGTGGTGGTGGCATCACTGTTCCAGGCTGTTGGAGGAGCACCTTGGTTTGGCAATGATCAAGGAAGCATCCTGGTTTTGTGCTCCAGGAGACGCATCATGGATTGGGGCTCATGGAGGGGATATCATGGTTTGGGGTTGGTGGAGGGAGCATCCTGGTTTGAGGCTGATGGAGGGCACACCAGGCTTTGGGGCAGGTGGAGGGGAAATCATGCTTTAGGGCAAATCACTGAGAAACGAGCAGTGTCCAGAATGGGAAATCACGCCCACACACGGAGGTTGATTTCCGCAGTGGAGAGTCTCGTCTGTAACAGACGTGTAACCTTCATGGAGATGCACAATCAGGACCCCTGGAAAGCTGGCTGATATCTACTGTAGATGGGGTGGTCACCCAGCCTCCTACAGCCTCAGTGCATGGACACTGAAGGTCAGATGTATGGTGCACAATCAGGTAGTTTGACCATTCAGAACCCTTGCAGAGAAGGACGACATGTAGTGTACTGGTTGTCACCCCGCTTTCCCAGAGAAAGATATGAACGGTCTGACTAAGATTACAATTTGACAGGATTTTAGGACTAATATTTATGGCTCTTTAATGCTCATCCCTTTTCCTTTCAGTTGGTGTTTCTTGGAGGGTTGGGTCTGCATCCTGTTTCTATTGCAGGCCTTCCCCTTTAAGATGATGCAGCAGAGTCCTCAGTGGGATCACATTCAGCAGCACTAGGGAGTGACTGAGCGTAAATGAAAGTGAAAGAAACTTATACTTCAAATTAAAATAACAAAAGGTAAAATTCTAGGATCCAGCAGGAGCCGGGCCCCTGAACGCTGGCCTGTCCTCACCGGAGCTAGAAGAGGACGCCGCTGCTTCCCCCCAAAGCTTAGAATAAGAACCTGAAGAATCAGCAGAGCCGAAGAGGTGGAATCACAAGAGATAAACACAAGTCACAGCAGATCAGGAATGAAGAACAGGTACAGAGTCACCCCTCAGATACCGGAGGTCACATATCAATGGCGACTGCTGTGCGCCTTGCGAAAATAATCAATATATCTATTAACCCTGTAAGGTGCAACCTATTTAGGGACGTTAACCTTAAAGACCAGGCTTAAAGGAATTTTCCTATTTTGGCCTTTCATGGCTGAGATGGAAATAACCACCGTAAGTGCTGGAGAAGGTGGAGTCATGGAGATGGCCGAGCAGCCAGCGCTCCACTATTTCTGTAATTCCCATAGCAGTCAACGGGGGCCACACGAAGAGCCCCATCCACTGCCATGAGAGTGACGGCCACAGCAGAGCGCTGGGTTTGCTATATAACGCAATTATTTTTTATATTTTATTTCTGAGGGTAAATGCAAAATCTCCACCAATTTTTTTTTTTGTGGTTAAAGGTTTGTTCTGTCTGTCACGTGACATAATTGAATAGTTTGGGTAGTTGAGGACGCGCTGATACTAATTATGACCTTCAGAGCGTCTGCTGCTGGTATCACTGGGGGTACTATTTTCCTTATGGAGAATGACTAGTAGGTAAAAGGAATCTTAAAGGGGTTGTCTAAGTTATGTAAAAAATATATATATATAGCATTGTAAGTCTGATGTCAGCAGTATATAACTAAGCTAAACAGGTTTTAGGCAAAAAAAAAAAAATGCTATTTCCGCATTTCCTTCGTTCTCTTCTGTCCCTTTCTTTACCTTCAATAACAACAATCTCTGAATATTTGTGCCCCCCCCCCAGACCTCTTCTAGATTGTCAGCCCTGTGTCTGCAGGATGAGGAGGGAAAGAAGATCCTGTGTCTCTTCACTGCCTGCAGTTGCTCTACAAAGCCTCCAGCCCTGAGTCTGTGCTGCTGAAGGGGTAATCTTTCCTGAAGAATCCAGTATGCGGGAGACACAGGGCAGACGGCAGTGACGTCTCATGCACAGACACAGACCTGCTCCTCAGGCCTGTTTACGAGACCTCATCAGAGCAGGGAGAGAAGCTGACATCACAGGTCATGTGACCCTTAGGGTACTTTCACACTTGCGTTGGTGCGGATCCGTCTGTTTATTTGCACAGACGGATCCGCACCTATAATGCAAACGTTTGTATCCGTTCAGAACGGATCCGTTTGCATTAGGTTTAAAGAAAAATGACAAAGTCCAAAACGGATCCGTTTTGAATTACATTGAAATTCAATGGGGAACGGATCCGTTTTCAAATGCACCATATTGTGTCATTGAAAACGGATCCGTCCCCATTGACTTACATTGTAATTAAAAACGGATCCGTTAGGCTCCGCCTCTGCAGACGGACATCAAAATGCTGCATGCTGCGTTTTGGTGTCCGCCTCTAAAATGGAATAGAGGCGGAACGGAGCCGAACTGATGCATTCTGAACGGATCCTTATCCATTCAGAATGCATTGGGGCTTAACAGATCCGTTTTGGACCGTTTGTGAAAGCCCTGAAACAGATCTCACAAACGGAATCCAAAATGCTAGTGTGAAAGTACCCTTAGTGAGATCTGAGAAAGCAGCCACTGCAGATGAAGTAAGTGAATTGTAAAGCCGTTATATTTGATTAGTTAGAAACATACAAAGTACAAAAAAATAACTCAACCTCTTTAAAGGGCATGCAATTGCCTTAGGTCTACTAGGCATTCTCCATGAATAGGAATAGTACATCGATGATTGTGATTATAATGATAATAATAAGAATGATGATAATCCTGTTAAAGTTTATGATGATTTTTTTCTGTCGTTTTCAGCTTTGATAAATTTATCCAAAGCTGTAGAAGGAAGTTAGGAAGAAAAGAGTAAGTAAATTTGTGTCACCTCTCTCACCTAATATCCTGTTATATTCTGTTTACATGAAGGAACATGTGCCTCACAGTGATGATGATGAGTGATAATAATAGTAATGGCAATGATAGTGATGATAATGCTAATATTGATGATACTACTGATGATCATAAATTCTTTAATCTTCCCCTCCTGTCACATCGCAGCATTTAGTCTTCATAGACACGTATCCTACATAACAATAAGGACTTTCAGGACTGTGGTACAGCCGTGCTGCAGTGCGCCGTGGTATCATGGATCAGTGAACTACAGGTGACAGACAGAACATAACGGCACTCATAGTACTAAACGCAAAGGTTATATATAAACCAATACCCCATCCTGATATGATAAATTACTGAGGTTCTTAGCAAGTATATTTTGATCAAACCACATCTGTGCCCATCTACCACGGCAAGGTGACCTCAATCCAGATAGGAATCTAGTCTATTGCCCAGCTCTATGCCAACGGGCATCTCCATTCAGGAGAGCAGCCACTGCTGTATACCGTGCTGCTCCTAGTCACCCCTGTGTGCACCAAGCATCCAGTGAGAGGAGGAGCGGCACAGCTCTATGTACCACCTAATGACAGCTGCCTGTGGGGTAATAGGAGTGCATTCAGACTGTATATGCCAAGAGCCTCAGTTATTACTTTATATATAACCTTAGGGGGTCATTAATTATACTGAAATAAGCCTAAATTAGGCAGATTTTAGGCGCAGATGGCAGCACAACGGTTAGCTGCGCCGCTATCTACGACTTCACCCCGCTCATGCCAGGTCTAAAATTGTGGACAGGGAAGGGGAGGGCTGGCAACTCCGTCTCATTTACCATTTTCTACACCTTTTTTAGGTCTGCAACTCTGACAACAAACACGTGTGTGCCGAGAATGATCATAAAATATCAAATCCTTTATTCCACATAATAATCATATTAATTCAAGATTAAAAACCACAAGAGTCCACATTACACGGTGAATTACATGAATGAGCGACCACTGGAGAAGGCTGGCAATAAAGCTCTAGATATCAGAGCGGGCAAACACCATAGTGGCATAGTAGTACATCGTATTTCACAAAAAGAAAATAATATAATCAGTAAAGTAATATAAACCTAAGTCTAACAATGAGGTTAGATTGTGAACCATGTACACACCCAAAATATCTCTGCCATACCAGCGCCCCTCACCTCAGGTTTCCCCTGATGAAGCCATTGTTGGTTAAGTGAGGGACACTGGTATGGCAGGGATATTTTGGTTCATTGAAGGAGTTGTATTAGTATTTATGTGGCCCTGGTAGGTCGGTTCTTATAGGTTTTCTGTTTTAGGTGTAGAAAAAGGTCTATATGTAAGACAGCAAGAAAGCTTGGAAGCCGCCTTACATTTAGAATGGGCCAGGGGTGTAACTACCATAGCAGCAGACCATGCGACTGCTATGTGGCGCAGCGCAAGAAGGGGCCCAGTTGGGATCATCCCCTCTTTTACTGGAGGCGAAAACTTTATCAGGACTCTGCCCTCTAAAGAAACAACTTTTAGCAAATGAGGCAGTGGAAATAATGGCCCAAGGGTCATTGAAAGGTGTTTAGGCGGAAACCCTTCTGTCCTGTGTGGGGGCCTGGCTTGATCCTTGCTATGGGGCCCTTACTTCTCTATGTACGCCACTGGAATGGGCGCTGGATGTGCCGAAGTTATGGAGAAGCTGGCGCCACTTGATTTTGGCGGATCCTTTACCAGTTTAGGGCATTATTAAGGCTGCCATCTAAAACGCCAGTCCTAATAAATGTGCCCCTTAGTATTTAGTACTATGAGAGTTGTTGTGTTCCCTTTACTTGTCGCCATGTACATCCGCGTATCTTTTTTTATAATCTCGCAGGGTGTTTTTATTCTTTTTAACTACAGGTGGCAGACCTCATGGTGTAACCTCACCCATCACGCCGGGGGCTCTGCTGTCTCTCATCCCATCGGATGGGCTGGCAGCAGATCAGGGTGGCCGTGTGACTCGCCAACCGCAGCCAATCACACGGCACAGACATTTTGAACGATTTGTCCTATTTTTGACAATCTGTAAATTCACCCTCCCTCTGTCGATACTGATAGATCTCCACTCTACATTGTAACTGCCCCCTGCTGAGGGCCACACAGGAAGCACTGAGGACCCATGGGGCATCCAGTGTGTTGTTGTGACCTGTGTTTTATTTCAGTGATGGACCGTCTCCACAGCCGGGTAAGAAGCCGGAATCACCGCGACAATGCAATACTGAGAGTCCCCCACCTGGACCAGATGGTACGTATAGAGTGTGATGTGCAGCGGAGCTGAATGGCGACCCTGCCTGCCGCACTCCCCTGAACCATCTCTTGGCCTTCAGTCCATCGACTCTTATTGTATAGAAGTCACATGACATGTTCTAGGGCCACATTGCCCCCCATATGTGAAGTCACCATCACTCCTAACACTGTTACCATCAGACTGTGACGGATATATGACTGTATCATACATGCCAGAAGAGGGGCGATCCCACAGACCCCCATCCATGACCACAGGGAGTGAGGTCTGGGGCTGTATTTCTTTAGGGGTCTGGGCTAGGGTCTGACCTTGTCTCGTGGCTTGTCCTCCTCCCCTCATCTGGTGTCACCCATTCTCCTCCCTCTGTCCTGTGTGATGTCTCCTCACTTTGCATTTCATCTTCTTGTTTCTATGTCTTGTAGATGAGTTCGGTGACGACACAAGTTTGACATTCGAAGGAAAAATGGAGAAGTTGCGAGAAGCATTTAAAAGTAAATGTCTTTTCTTACATCTGTTCCCCAGTTCTCTGTCAAATATGTAAAATTCATATTTCTGTTCTTGTTTTTAGCGCCACATGGCAGTGAGGTAAGTGGAGATTTCTTTTGCATACTTTTCCTCCTGTAGAAGCGTGCTCCAGAAGTCTAAACTGTGTACTAGGACCCACCTACCATGTGCCATTTACAATACCGCTGTCTTCTTATGTGGCAGAGAGGCCTTTGGGCTCCTTGAGACTTTAGGGCCCGGGTGTGACTGTTGTCTCTGCACCCCTATAGATACGCCCCTGTTCTCCACTACGTGCAGTTTTGGGTTGATCCTGGTCATAAAATAAATTAGCTGTAGGATGATACAAGGACATTTTTACTCTAGGTAAACTAACCGTAAAAACCTGCACAAAAAAACAAGAAACAATTGGTGCAATTTATCTGCCAAAGAGAGGGATCAGTCAATCAAGGGTCTAACATCTGCAAGTCCCGGAGCATCTAATCAAAAGGATGGCTGACATCTACTTTGGCCAGGGCCGGCGTCAGCACCCGGCATGTCCCGGGACCCACTTCTCGTGGGGGGGGGGGCCCACTGCGGTGCTATGAGCACTTCCATCAATACAGATGGAAGCGCTCATTGTTGGAGCGCAGGGAGCTGCGGTCCTTTCACTTACGTGGCTTCAGACTGGAGCAAGGGAGCATCCTCTGGTGGGCCCTCTGATAGTCACATGAGGCCGGCTGCTGCTGTTCCCCTTATAAGCTCCTGTGCTGCGGAGCTTCAGACACAGCCCCTCCACTCCAGCAGAGCAGACACGCCCCCTCCATTCCAGCAGAGCAGATACGCCCCCTCTACACAGGACTGCTTCCTGAGGAGGAGAGAGACCCCAGCGGCTGGGACAGCAGTGTGAAGACAGTTTGTGAGTGAGTCTGCACTGTGACTGTCTCTTCTCTATGGGACAGGAGGGGAGGGGGCTGGGGTCAGGGAACTCTTCCAGCTGCTGCTGGATGCTATAGTCCAGCAGCTTCATGCTATATAGTTGTTTTACTGCCTCATTAAGCAGTTTGCTTCCATGACACCTGCCCCCCCCCATATCCTTTCCTATCTCATCCTCATGGAGCCCCTGCCGTCTCCTTTCCTCCCTCATGTATCCAGAGCTCCTGTTCCACCCTCCTATCTCCTGTTGCTGCCCTGCACAGACCTCCTGCCCCTACTTCTTGTATGAATCCCCCTCAGAGCCCCTTCCACCTACTTGCTGTGTCCACCCCTCTTGTTCATCAAGGTCCCCTGGCCCCTGTCTCACTGCTCTGCCTCTCATTATGGTGGCGTCTAAACCGCATGCACCATAAAGACCTTCTAACGTCACAGGGTCACGTGACTGTGCCCTCCACCCCGTACTGTGCTCCCTCAAACCCTGCATTGTGCCCTCTTACCATACCCTGTACAGTGCCCCTTATCATTCCCTGTACTGTGCCCTCTTATACCCTTTTATCAAGTCACTGCAGAGCAGTGGTTTCCAGTCACTATATGGCGGTTTTATCCGATCCCTGTATGGAAGTATCCATTTACGATATGGCGGTGTTATCCAATAACTGTATCCCTTTCCCTGCCCTCGCCACCTTTTTTAGACCTGGCATTAGTGGGGAAAAGTTGCAGATTGCAGCGCAAAGGACCTTTGTGCCACAATCTGTGTCAGAAATACGCCTAATTGTATTACTATATTATTATTCGGGGGTAGGGCTAATATCATTATAGTATATAGATTCTGGTGTATTATACTGTGATTTGAACCCATAGGGGGGGTGGGTGGGGTTTGTAAAAAAAACTTGCTGTGGGGCCCAGTCAGTTCTAGCTAGTGAGGGCCTCTTATGACCCCAGTGCCCCCCTCGATACAGTATAACCCCCAGTGTGGGGGCCACTGGGGGTCATTATTCTGAATGGGGGTGACTTAGGGTCATTATTATGAACGGAGGGCCACTGTGGGGTCATTAAACTGTGTGGGGGCCACTGGGGGTCATTATACTGTGTGGTGGGCCACTGGGTGTTATTATACTGTGTGTGGGGGCATTGGGGGGGGTCGTTATACTGTGTGAAGGGCCACTCGTGGTCAATATACCGTATGGGGGCCACTGGGGGTCATTATACGGTGTGGGAACCACAGGGGTACATGTAAATGTAAAAAAAATTCCCCTAGGGGGCCCACTGAGATTTATCGCCCAAGGGCCCACATGAACCTGGAGACGGCCCTGACTTTGGCCACCAGTACGGCTCACAGATGACTTTTCGAGACTCCTTAGTGGGAAAGCTGTTTATTCTGTGATATATTCCAACTCTGGAGGTAAATGAGGACAACCTCTGTTGGGGCTGTCCTGGTGGCCATATTGAGATTCACTTCCTCCAATTGAGATATAAAAAAAAGCAATGGCCGAACTTTTTCACAGCTTGGAAGTAGAAGATGACTTGGAGACGTGTGAGAGATAAAAGGCCTGCGCTCTGACTGGCTTTAATAACATGAATTACAATGGATTTTATATTCTGTTTTTTAAGGAAGTCGGAATTTTTTCGAGATCAGCAGGTTGTGAATATCAGTGGCTGAAAACGAGGCTGGAATCTGAACAATTCAAAAAGGTTGTGAAGCGCGTCCGGCCGTGTTGTATCACCAACGACGGATTCCAGCAGTTCCGCACAGACGTGGCTCGGTGCAAATTCGGGATTCTGTATCACAGCAAGAACAGAGGGCGAATCAATATCACCAATTGCACCGACTCTCTGTACGACGAGGAGCTAGAATATCTGTCTCATAAGCTAGGTGAGAGGATGTGAGTGGCCATGGGAGTGAGCAGACACATGAAGCCACTGAGATAGGCCTTGGTTCTGTGTGTAACCCATTTCGATTCTTCGTCTTTTCATTATATCTTCACAATCTTCTAATATTGTTTGCTGAGAGAATATTTCGTTTCTGACATACAGGTCCAAAGAATGTGATCGTGGTGATCGATGATCTGGAGGACAGCAGTGAAAAGCGTAAGATCGAAATCCTGAACTCTCAGCCCAGCCTAAAAACAATGGCCAAAGACGTCTTCTTATTCTCCGCTGATGAAAAGAAGTAGCGGAGAGTCACAAGGAAACCGGGTCAGACGCTGCGACCCGTCCCCTCTGGATCACTCGTGTGATCATAAACCTACTAGATATCTGTCCTGAAGTAAATGTATGTTATAGGCCTCATGCACACAACAGTATTTTTTTGTGGTCCACAAAACGGGGTTCTGTTGTTCCGTGATCAGTGTCCGTTTTTGCTTCCGTTGTGTTTCCGTGTGTCTTCTGTTTTTTTTAGCGGACATGACCCAAAATATTTTGCCAAAAGACAGGCTGACAATTTTTACCAGGTGTCTGCCAAGGGATCCGCAAAAAAATGCGAACGCGGATGACACACGGATGGCCATCCGCATTTTTTCACGGTCCCATTGACTTGAATGGGTCCGCGAACTGTTTTTCCTACAAGAATAGGACAGGTTATATTTTTTCGACGGACTGGAATCACGGACGCGGAGGACAAACGGTGCATTTGCCGAGTTTTCCACGGACCCATTGAAAACCAATGGGTCCGCAGAAAAACGGCACAACGGACACGGAATCAAACAACGGTCGTGTGCATGAGGCCATAGTTACATTAGATTATTATAGTGTTTGCATGTGGAGGGTTTGGGGGTACTATATCTTCTTAGGGTGCTTTCACACTAGCGTTTTATCTTTCTGTCCTAGATTTCCGTCCTCGGGGCTCTAGGATGGAAAGATACTGATCAGGATTATCCCAATGCATCCTGAATGAAAAGAATCCGCTCAGGATACATCAGGACGTCTTCAGTTCAGTCTTTTTGACTTTTCAGGACGGAGATAAAACCTCAGCATGCTGCAGTTTTATCTCCGTCCTGAAAAGCCTGAACACATGACTGAACGCCTGATCAGGCCTTAAGTCCCATTGACTTACATTGGGGCCGGATCCGGCATTAAAAAAAGACTGAAGGACGGATCCGTCCTTCAGGTGTGCGCATGCGCAGACCTTTAAAACAGTGAAAAAAATACAAGACGGATACGTCTCTCCGCATGGCAAACGGAGAGACGGATCTGCACTTGCAATGCATTTGTAGATGGATCTGCAATCCGGATCCGTCTACAAATGCTTTTAGTTGTCATGCGTTGTGACGGATCCGGCGGGACGGAAGTGCACGCTGGATCCACACAACTCTAGTGTGTAAGGGGCCTTATGGAGAGGGCCTAATCGGAGTGAGGAGTCTTAAAGGCCAGGCAATGCTCCTCTGGAATTCTGGGATGAAGCCACCAGATGTAAGGCAGCATCCGAGACGTCAATGTTCGACCTTTTAACTAGATCTTGGGACATGACGTAAATGAGTATTTTCATGTCTGAAAGGTTTTCTTTGTGAAAGTTGGGATGTACTGGTGCTGGTTTGTTATGGCCCAAAATAGCATGGACAATTATATCTAGAATCAAAAAACTGTAAAAAAGTGGTGTGGCAGCGATCCTCATCTTGATTCTTAACGCGTTAAGTAAACCATGTGAAGAGAAACTTCAGTGACTTTTTCAGTGGACTCACTGGTGGCTCCATCATCTTTACCCTGTCTGTAAGGCTGGTATTAGACCAGCGACCAGCAGATGAGGGTGATGATTGTCCTGCTCGTCAGAGGAGGAGAACAACGCTATTACATGCAGCCATTACTCGTCCCCATACAAAATCACTATCCGCCGGCAGCAGACCGTGATTAGGCAGCGCGATCTGTCGCCAGCAAACAATGATTTTTCAGCGAATATCCAAAAGTCGAATGGGACATAAATCAATCACCGGACAAGGTCCCATTATACTAAACTCCAAAAAAGGCAATCCGGAATTAGTAATAATGTATCTTTATTAAACATGTAATATATATAAAAGCATCACAACAACATCTAAAATGCAAGTTATGTGGTGACAGCTACATACCGGGCTATAAAGGTGCCCATATGGGGAATGACAATGATATATATAGTAAATGACCGTAGGGAACAAAATAAGATGGAGTGGAGGGTAGCCAATAGAGGATCACATAGCAGCGACCATCAATAAGGTGCACAGCGCATAATAGATCACATATTTATTATAATCATGTATTGGTCGTGATTCTTGACCTCATATTATTGGATCACGGTTATTAATATTATTGGTATAGATGAATTATCATGAGTATTTTATTGGGTGTTTTCTCATTTTTATGTCACTTGGCACCCTTCACGTGTGTTCACGGGCACTGGCACTTCACTGATCGGTTGTAATCACTTTTATCTATTTAATTTACTTATTGTACTATTGGGTATATCTTCCTCGTCACTTTTTGTACATACAGAAAAATATCGGTTCATGTTTTAGGGAATGTATGGCAAAGATTATACTATATTGCATGGTGGACTATTGTTGTCCAGGCAGCACCTACTGATGTGTGACGCCCAGGATGGGGGTGGTTCTATGTAGGATCATGCGAGATTCCTCCCTACCGCGTGACGCGTTAAATGTGGTCACAAGGTCGGGAAAAAGGCGCATGGTCATGTGATGCGATTGACATCAGTGCAGATAGGATATGTACGCTGTTCTCCGATCAAGTGACATATACACGCGGTCACGTGACCCGGAAATGGGCAGGGATCTCCAGATCAGGTGACGCGGCGAACGTTGCTGTGGATGATGCGAATTAGGTGTGACCTGAGTTAGACTGTGGATGATGTGAATGGTGTGGGACATGCCTGGCGCCGCGGATGATGCGAGCGAGGTGCGACACTTCCGGTTGGGGAGGCGCACTCGATGGTCTCTCAGGTGCATGCACTATCCATGATTAGGTAGGACAAGGAGATTACCGTACATTTAGTGTTCCCCAGATGAAGCAATAAGAAGCGAAACGCGCGTCAGGACTGAGGAGTGACAGAGTGGCCCGGGCATTTGATGCGAGTGAGGTGAATGATTTCTCTGCTGGGACTGTATGGGAGGCCACTTATGGGATGTGATGGATCCATGATCTGTTATGCGCTGTGCACCTTATTGATGGTCGCTGCTATGTGATCCTCTATTGGCTACCCTCCACTCCATCTTATTTTGTTCCCAGCAGCCGCGCCTCCTACGGTCATTTACTATATATATCATTGTCATTCCCCATATGGGCACCTTTATAGCCCGGTATGTAGCTGTCACCACCTAACTTGCATTTTTGATGTTATTGTGATGCTTTTATATATATTACACGTTTAATAAAGATACATTATTACTAATTCCGGATTGCCTTTTTTGGAGTTTAGTATAATGGGACCTTGTCCGGTGATTGATTTATGTCCCATTCGACTTTTGGATATTCGCTGAAAAATCATTGTTTGCTGGCGACAGATCGCGCTGCCTAATCACGGTCTGCTGCCGGCGGATAGTGATTTTGTATGGGGACGAGTAATGGCTGCATGTAATAGCGTTGTTCTCCTCCTCTGACGAGCAGGACAATCATCACCCTCATCTGCTGGTCGCTGGTCTAATACCAGCCTTACAGACAGGGTAAAGATGATGGAGCCACCAGTGAGTCCATTGAAAAAGTCACTGAAATTTCTCTTCACATGGTTTACTTAACTCGTTAAGAATCAAGATAAGGGGCGTGACCTGGGCGGCAAGCGAGATGGCCGTGTGAAGGGAAAGCTCCTCTGTCCGGCTGCTATAACACAGCTACATTTGCAAGTGGGAGACGTCCCATGGGGAAAAACTCCCCCCTCAGGCGCTCAAAGCATCCTCCGGTCCCTCTGTGGTGGTCCCCGACCATCGACGTTCTCTGGCGGCGTGGCTCTGCCACTCCATCTCTGAACCGCGACCTACCACTGCAGGATCCAGCCTGCGTCGCACCAGAGGTAGGCTTGTGCACGCCGCTCGTGCAGTCCAGCCCTCCTTCCCCCGCAACAGCCCTGGAACCACAGTCGCTCCTCTCCCAACTAGCAGAGGAGTTCCAACTGGGCCCTCGCTCACCTGCCCAGGCTCCATCGCCGGCCCTGCACCCGCGGCCTACTGCTGGCACAATAGCATCACCCATGCCGCCCAAAATGGCGCCTAAACGTAGCAACTCCCAGGCCACAGCAGCACAGCGTCGGAGGGACAGAGAAAGCTTTCCAGGAGAGACAAATGATTTTTTTCGGGCCTCTGAGACCAGTGGAGGGGACCCTGTCACATGGGGACATGTCAGATACAGTTAAGGAGGCTTATAATGGCCCCCTACGTCCTTCACAGAATTCTTATGCATTACACAGATCCTTGCAGCAGCTACTCACTGAGGATTTAAAGCTCTTGTGGCTGAGGTACGGGACACTTGTAAGGCAGAAATATCATCTCTGCGGCAAGATTTCAAGCAAATTGCAACGCAGGTTGACACCCTTGAAACAGTCCATGATGCCACCCGCAAATATATTGCTCGCTTACAATCTGCTGTTGTTTGTTACTCCCAAACCATCAAGGAAAACACCAGGCACTTGGAGGATTTGGACAATAGGGGTCGCAGGAACAATATAAGAATTTGCGGTTTACCGGAATCGGATAGAGAGGAGAACCTTCATGAGATATTAGAGGACTTATTCGACTCAATCCTGGGATCTCAGCCGCCGCATTCCATCAAATTGGACCGTGCTCATAGGGCCCTGAGACCTAAGCTCTCGTCTGGTCAGCCTTGTGATGTCATATGTTGGGTCCATGATTTCCAGCTTAAGGAGTCTATTATGTCTAAAGCCCGCGCTCTACGGGTTACCGACTTTGGGGGCATCCCTGTATAATTGTATCAGGACCTTTCCTGGTTAACGCTCCAAAAACGGAGAGCTCTGCAACCCCTCTTGTCGTCATTGCGAGACAGGAAGATTCCCTACCGCTGGGACTACCCATTCGCTCTTGTAGCTAACCGTAATGGCAAAACTGCTACCTTGAGATCTCACGGGGATCTCCCATCTTTTTGCTCAGCTTTGGATGTTCCTATGCCTGCGTTGGATGATTGGGAGGTTCCAGATCCCCTGCCTGCTCTTCCCCCGGTCTGGAGTCCGGTCCACCACAAGAGGCACCGTGCTTACCCTCAAGAAGATCCGCCTGGATAGAAGTCTAGGGATGACCTCACCTGAACTGTCCGCCCAGGGGATGGTTCTCACTATTCGTTTTGTTTTTATCATCTGCATGAAGGGACGGTTTTGTCTTTTCTTCACATAGTTTTTTTTTTTCTCTGTCTGGAGATTTTTCCTATATTTTTCCTTAAGATACGCCTGTTCAGTATTGGCACTTAGTTGCTAGAATGCCACTTTGTTTTGTATTGTTTGCTATATGCTTTCTTCCTTGCACGTTTAGTTTTTGCAAGGTCTGTCCAGTCATGTCTCCGTCTTGGGGTGGTACTTTTTTGCCCCCTTCCCTCCGGGAGGAGGGGAGATGAGACGGGGCTTGATAGCATTCCTTTGGGTCCTTTTATTGCTCCCCGTCTGGACTTTTTGGTCCAATGATTGGATTATTCCATTTTGTGTTACATGTATGTTGTCTTGTGTTTCCCCCTTTTTCCTACTGTCTCCTCTTTTAGTTCACAAATATTTTGGATGATATGACTTAATCCTCTCTTTTTACAGATTTAGCATTGGATCCTCTGTGGCCCACGCCTTTGAAGAGATGATTGCGGTTCGCCATATAGCAATTGCGAGGTCACCCTTCTTTTTTTTTTACAATGATTAAATGCATGTCTTTAAATGTTAAAGGCTTGAACTCTAATGCTAAACGGAGGTTGGCCCTGGCCGAATGTGGTGCCCAGAGAGCCGATGTGGTTTTCTTACAAGAAACCCATTTTGATGTCAGTGGTACCTTTAAATTTGCTGCTAGATACTACCCCAGGGCATACTCGGCGTCTTCTGGTAAGAAGACGGCGGGTGTTGCTGTCTTACTATCCGCCTCTTGTCCCATTCAAGTGGACTCGAGTATAACGGACCCACTTGGCAGATATGTTATTCTCAAGGCATCTCTGAAGGGTAACCCCCTCATTTTATGTAATTTATACGCCCCAAACTCGGCGCAGATTCCTTTTCTTAGCAAAGTGTTTGTGAAGTTATCTAGGCTCCTCCCGGCGGCATTGTTGGTGGGAGGAGACTTTATTATTTCCTTCTCTGAAACTTTGGACAGAATGTCCCTGAAGGGAAACCCCCCCTTTAGGGAGCAACGCAGGCTTTCTCGCTTATTCAGACGCTTGGTGAGGCGGTTTGTGTATGATTGATTTGTGGCGTATAAATTATCCCACGTCTAAGACTTTCACTTTCTACTCCCACCCTCATGGCACTCACACCCGCATTGACTACTTCCTAGGTAATATCCCCATCCTGCGGATGCTGGACTCTGCAGATATAGGTTCTATTTCATGGTCGGACCATGCCCCAATCTCCATTGGTCTTCGCTCTGCTCATGTGCACACTAAGGTTTGCCATTGGCGACTTACTGACACTCTCCTGGCCAGACCTGAGACCTCTCGGGAATTGCAGGATAGCCTGACCGAATATTTAAGGCTTAACCAACCTTACGGCCCCATCAGTCTCCACTCTCTGGGAAGCCCATAAGGCTGTGTTTAGGGGGTGTTGTATTGCCCTTGGTTCTAGGCTGAAACGTGATCTTTACCTACAATTTGTCATGCTTAGGAACCAGTTGCAAACCTTGGAGGAACAAATATAGTCTCGCAACTCGCGCCATCTGCTGAGACGCATTGTAGTTCTCCGTGCTAGATTGAGAGACCTGGCCTTGGCTAAGATGGAGATAATGCTGCTTTACTTTCGACATCACTTTTATAAGTGGGGCAATAAGTCACACACGGGCGCCAGCTGCGAGACTCTAATATACATAGCGCCCCGACCGCCATGGGGCGTCCTGATGGGACCCTCACCTATGACCCTGCTGAAATCTCAGATCTTTTTCAAATCTACTATGACGCCTTATACTCCTTACCGCAACAACTACCCTCAAATCCGGCGGAGAGTCATAGATTATTCTCCTCTTTCTTAGACCGCTATCAGCTCCCCAAGCTATCTGCGGAAGCTGTGGCTTCCCTTAATGCCCAATTCACTGCTAAAGAAATCCAAGAGGTGATTAAACAGCTCCCTAATCGCAAAGCCCCGGGTCCAGATGGTTTGCCTTAACACTACTATAAGACGTTTGCGCCCACCCTCCTTCCTCATATGGTGAGCCTGTTTAATGCTTTTCTACAAGGTACGCCTATTCCTACATCCATGTTACAGTCATACATTACCCTCCTACCTAAACCTGGTAAGGATCACCTGGAGTGTTCCAACTTTCGTCCCATAGCCCTCCTCAACTCGGACCTGAAAATTTTCACTAAAGTCCTGGCCAACAGACTTGCCTACTGGTTGCCGTCTTTGATCCATAAAGATCAGGTGGGCTTTGTCTTAAATAGACAAGGGGGTGATAACACAAGGAGGTCCATAGACTTAATAGATGTCGTCGGCAGACGGGGACAACAGGCTTTGCTTTTAAGCCTTGATGCAGAAAAGGCCTTTGATCGCCTGAGCTTGCCTTTTTTGTTTTCTACCCTGAAGCACTTTGGTTTTGGAGGTCCGTTTCTGACTGCACTCCATTCCCTTTACACTCGACCCACTGCTATTATCAAGACGCCTCATGTCCACTCATGCACATTGGGTATTCATAATGGCACAAGTCAAGGGTGTCCGCTCTCCCCTCTCCTCTTTATACTCTGCATTGAACCATTGGCGGCCGCCATTAGAGCACACCCTGATATTCACGGCATAACAGTCAACCAGGTGGAATTTAAGCTGTCCCTCTTTGCCGACGAATATTCTTCTGACAATGTCGGATCCCCATGTCACCTTGCCAAATCTATTTAGCCTCTTAGAGAGTTTTGGTAGGCTGTCAGGATATAAAGTAAACACGTCCAAAACAGAAGCCTTGACACTAAATATCCCCCCTGACATGCTAACTGTATTACGCGCAAACTTCCACTTCAGGTGGAATGATAATTCCTTAAAATATTTAGGGGTCTATTTAACTAAGACTTAAGCCTCTCTGTGAACCCATAATTTTCCCCCTCTTTTCCGAGAGCTCAAAACCTTAATGAATAAGTGGATGTCCCTGCCTATTTGCTTGATTGGACGCATAGCAGCGGTAAAAATGTATATTTTACCGAAGCTATTATATGCTCTGGAGACTCTCCCTGTACCTATCCCTGGGGGCGAACTGAGAGCCTTACAATCCTCGATCCTGCGGTTTATCTGGAAAGGCAAAAGATATAGAATTTTTTGCAAGACTCTTACCGCACTTAGGTCGCAAGGTGGCCTTGGGCTTCCAGATGTCACTAAATACTACTGGGCGACACACTTAAGACGTATCCCAGCTTGGTCGACTCTTTTTGCCTATTCCAGATGGATGGAGATAGAGGTGCATCGGAGCGATCCATATTTTCTCTAACGCCCTATTATGGTCCCCACTCCCTCCTACTCTGATACCACAGCTACTAGGCCCAATGGCCCTTACATATAATATTTGGAAGTCCTGCACGCGGAAATTTCCCTTAGTGTCTCCTAAATCCGCTTTGGTACCCTTCCTTCTTAACCCTTTGTTCCTCCCGGGTTTGCAACCTTCATTTTCTAGGCCCTGGTTTTCCATAAGATGTTCCTGTTTGTAGACATAGTGGATTATAGAACTCTCGGGATTATCCTGTTCGACTCACTCAAGGAAAGGTATGATTTACCGGAATCCTCTAGGTACCACTATATGCAATTACGGCAGTGGTTTGGGTCCTTGTTCAAAGATACTAAGGTGTCCACCCCTACACTGTTTGAAAAGCTTTGCAAACTGTCGGACACCACTAAGGGACTGATATCTGAGATATACATTCTACTCTCCTCTCCTCCTCCCTCTATGATTACTAGGCATCCATATATGTCTAAGTGGGAAGCGTACTTGGGTAGGGATATATCGGTGGCAGAATGGAAGCTCGCATGGCAACGCACAGTGGCAACCTCCTCTTGTGTTACCCATAAAGAGAATTTGTACAAAGTATTAATGATGTTGTACCACACGCCCCAGCTACTTAGACATCTTAATAGGTGTTGGAGGTGTGGGTCAGGTTTGGGATCCCTATTTCATATTTATTGGGACTGCCCCGCTTTATTCCCGTTTTGGAGGGAAGTTCAACGCCTCCTGACGCAACTGATAGGAATACGATTTCCCCTGGACCCTTATTTTTTTGTTAAATATGCCTCCTTCTCCCTTGAAGAGAACGACTCTTCAGCTAGTGCTCTACATACTGTCTGCAGCTAGACGTCTCATAGCTAGTTTTTGGAAAAGACAGGATAGGCCGTCCAAAGAGGAACTTATCTCCAGTGTCCTTAATGTTCGTTGCATGGAGCGTATCTCGGCGACCATTGATGGCCGGGTAGAGAAGTTTGATAAAATATGGCACCCTTGGGACGTTTATATTGATATGGTGGTCTAACATTCTATCTGTAGCCGGTCACTTCCATCCTTCTGTGTCTTTTGGTTTGTGAACAGGGTTGTTGTTACAGTGTCATTTTGTGATGCCCCAATTGTAATGGTTACTTTAGCATTCCCACTGTAATGCTCCACGCTCATGCACCTTTGCTGTGTATGTACTGTTACACTTCATTCTTGTTATGTCCTTTGGAGATACGAGACTGTACATCTATGTCTTTATTGAAAATCCAAATAAAAAGACAATTGGAAAAAAAAAAGAATCAAGATGAGGATCGCTGCCACACCACAGGAGACCGTTTGTTTTTTGTTTTGTTTTTACAGTTTTTTGATTCTAGACATAATTGTCCATGCTATTTTGGACATATTTATTATAATCATGTATTGGTCGTGATTCTTGACCTCATATTATTGGATCACGGTTATTAATATTATTGGTATAGATGAATTAATCATGAGTATTTTATTGGGTGTTTTTTCATTTTTATGTCACTTGGCACCCTTCACGTGTGTTCACGGGCACTGGCACTTCACTGATCGGTTGTAATCACTTTTATCTATTTAATTTACTTATTGTACTATTGGGTATATCTTCCTCGTCACTGGTTCAGGTTTTAGGGAATGTATGGCAAAGATTATACTATATTGCATGGTGGACTATTGTTGTCCAGGCAGAACCTACTCATGTGTGACGCCCAGGATGGGGGTGGTTCTATGTAGGATCATGCGAGATTCCTCCCTACCGCGTGACACGTTAAACGTGGTCACATGGTCGGGAAAAAGGCGCATGGTCATGTGATGCGATTGACATCAGTGCAGATAGGATATGTACGCTGTTCTCCGATCAAGTGACATATACACGCGGTCACGTGACCCGGAAATGGGCAGGGATCTCCAGATCAGGTGACGCGGCGAACGTTGCTGTGGATGATGCGAATTAGGTGTGACCTGAGTTAGACTGTGGATGATGTGAATGGTGTGGGACATGCCTGGCGCCGCGGATGATGCGAGCGAGGTGCGACACTTCCGGTTGGGGAGGCGCACTCGATGGTCTCTTAGGTGCATGCACTATCCATGATTAGGTAGGGTATATATAGACAAGGAGTTTACCATACAATAAGAAGCGAAACGCGCGTGTTAAAGGAGATATTAATTGTTAGTATTTTATGCGAATATCAACAATTATTATTCATAAATAAGCGTGAGTCGTCTAGTGATGTCTCCGCCTATTTATACCAATTAATCAAATAAAACGCTAATTACCTCACTCTATACTGAACTACCTGCGGCTATTACTGTAACAAAAGACTACACACAGTACTTTAAATAAAAGGGTATTTTTTAATACTCTACACGTCACAGTCTACTAATGGCTTATAAATATATATAGCTAAATCAATGGGGGTAGCTATATATATTTATAACAGCTAACAGCGATATATATAAATCACACTACAACAACACAGCAATACGGTCCTATCTATGCTGACACAATCCCGAGTTCCACCCGCAGACTATCTTATACACACACACACAGTAGAAACCCACCCCTCCTGGTTCTAAACTATCCCTAAAGGAGCAACAAAGGTTAACTGTGGCGCTGCAGGGGGTATGCTTCTCCTTCTGCCCAAGTGTCGGGCTGCTGGATATTTATATCCAGCATCCCGCACTCCTGGACCGGCCGTGCTGTGGCGCACGCATGCGCGCCACCGGCAAGGACACGTGGACCGGCACGGTGATATGACATCACCGCGACCAGCCTGCGCGTCCCTGCACTGCACAGCAGGGCCGCGCCTCTTGCTAACAGGCGGGAGAAGTCTTTGATCTCCCGCCTGTAGCACATTGCATTCCGGGCAGCGCGATAGTAATCGCGCTGCCGGAATGTGCATATTAGGAGGAGGGGAGGTTTCTCCCCTCTTCCTATCATGCATAATTATCTCCAGCAGCGCTAGCGGTACAGTAATTACTACAAAAGACTCAGATTCTATTAAATCGGAGTTCTTTGAAGCATACAGGATGATCGGACTCTTGTCCGGTCACCCTGATGCAATTAACCAGATGGTATCCGTGTGAATGCTTGGGGCACATTCACAGTGATACCTCTGGTTTCAGGTGAATCAGGGGGCATATATATATATAATATACATGCATATGAATGCTTGGGGCACATCCATATACATGTATACATTAAATAGATATTTGGGGAGTATATACGCATATGGATGCTTGGGGCACATCCATACGCGTATATATATCCATACGCAACTTTCTGGGAGCATACATCTGCATGCATCCCCTATACACACATATATACATGTACGTATATATATATATATACATGCAGTATACCCAGGCCAGCGACCCGCATATATTTCAGGGGGCACTTCCCTCAATAGCGCGTCAGGACTGAGGAGTGACAGAGTGACCCGGGCATTTGATGCCAGTGAGGTGAATGATTTCTCTGCTGGGACTGTATGGGAGGCCACTTATGGGATGTGATGGATCCATGATCTGTTATGCGCTGTGCACCTTATTGATGGTCGCTGCTATGTCATCCTCTATTGGCTACCCTCCACTCCATCTTATTTTGTTCCCAGCAGCCGCGCCTCCTACGGTCATTTACTATATATATCATTGTCATTCCCCATATGGGCACCTTTATAGCCCGGTATGTAGCTGTCACCACCTAACTTGCATTTTAGATGTTGTTGTGATACTTTTATATATATTACATGTTTAATAAAGATACATTATTACTTAATTCCGGATTGCCTTTCTTGGAGTTTAATGATTTTTCAGCTTGATTAAAAATTACAATTGCCTGATGAACATAGGTTTGCTCGTTCATCGGTTAATCGTCGGCACTATTACACAGGCAGATCATCACTAACGAGCTTTCCTACAAATGCTTGTTAGGGTCCATTCACACGTCCGTGTGTGTTTTGCGGATCATCGGCGATGTGCGTTCCGCAATATGCGGACCGCACATCCCCGGCACTCTCATAGAAAATGCCTTTTCTTGTCCGCAATTGCGGACAAGAATAGGACATGTTCTATTTTTTTCGGGAACGCGATTGCGGACCCGGAAGTGCGGATCCGCAATTGCGGACCCGGCCGGGACATCATCTGTCCCCATTGAAATGAATGGGTCCACAATTCCGTTCCGCAAAATGTGGAACGGAATTGCGGATGTGTGAATGGACCCTTAGTTGTGATCTGACGGACTATCTGTCGGTGTAATACAGAGGAGCAACAAAATTCTGGGCCTGAGCACCTGGAGGAAGTGAATAGAAGGAAGACGGGTGCAGCAGCTTTAGATTTGGTCTAGAAGAGCCTACATACTCTATTAAGAATAACCACACAAATCACATCACAATCCCTAAGTATAGAAGGCATTCAGTAATAACACAGCTATACAACTAATCACTTGAAAGTGCCATTAAAACCAACTCGAAAAGACCCAGGCACAATGACTTGGCCTAGTGTAACCAAAGAACACCCGCATTACCATAAAAGACCCGGGTACAATGATTGGCCTGGTGTAGCCTGAGAACACCCGCATTACCATGACCTCCAAAGACCCGGGTACAATGACTGCCCTGGTGTAGCCTGAGAACACCCGCATTACCATGAGATCTAAAGACCTGGGCACAATGACTGCCCTGGTGTGACCTGAGAACACCCGCATTACCATGAGATCTAAAGACCTGGGCACAATGATTGGCCTGGTGTGACCTGAGAACACCCGCATTACCATGAGATCTAAAGACCTGGGCACAATGACTGCCCTGGTGTGACCTGAGAACACCGCATTACCATGAGCTCTAAAGACCTGGGCACAATGATTGGCCTGGTGTGACCTGAGAACACCCGCATTACCATGAGATCTAAAGACCTGGGCACAATGATTGGCCTGGTGTGACCTGAGAACACCCGCATTACCATGAGCTCCAAAGACCCGGATACAATGACTGGCCTGGTGTGACCTGAGATCACCCGCATTACCATGAGCTCCAAAGACCCGGGTACAATGACTGCCCTGGTGTGACCTGAGAACACCCGCATTACCATGAGCTCCAAAGACCTGGGCACAATGATTGGCCTGGTGTAGCCTGAGAACACCCGCATTACCATGAGCTCCAAAGACCTGGGCACAATGATTGGCCTGGTGTGACCTGAGAACACCCGCATTACCATGAGCTCCAAAGACCCGGGCACAATGACTGGCCTGGTGTGACCTGAGAACACCCGCATTACCATGAGCTCCAAAGACCCGGGTACAATGACTGGCCTGGTGTGACCTGAGAACACCCGCATTACCATGAGCTCCAAAGACCTGGGCACAATGACTGCCCTGGTGTAGCCTGAGAACACCCGCATTACCATGAGATCTAAAGACCTGGGCACAATGACTGGCCTGGTGTGACCTGAGAACACCCGCATTACCATGAGCTCCAAAGACCTGGGCACAATGACTGGCCTGGTGTAAGGTGAGAACACCCGCATTACCATGAGCTCCAAAGACCTGGGCACAATGACTGGCCTGGTGTGACCTGAGAACACCCGCATTACCATGAGCTCCAAAGACCTGGGCACAATGACTGGCCTGGTGTAAGGTGAGAACACCCGCATTACCATGAGCTCCAAAGACCTGGGCACAATGACTGGCCTGGTGTAAGGTGAAAACACCCGCATTACCATGAGATCTAAAGACCTGGGCACAATGACTGGCCTGGTGTGACTTGAGAACACCCGCATTACCATGAGCTCCAAAGACCTGGGCACAATGACTGGCCTGGTGTAAGGTGAGAACACAGGCATTACCATGAGATCTAAAGACCTGGGCACAATGACTGGCCTGGTGTAGCCTGAGAACACCCGCATTACCATGAGCTCCAAAGACCCGGGTACAATGACTGGCCTGGTGTGACCTGAGAACACCCGCATTACCATGAGCTCCAAAGACCTGGGCACAATGATTGGCCTGGTGTGACCTGGAGAACACCCAGCAGTACCAGCTGAGTTCCAAAGACCCAGGCTACAATGACTGCGCCTGGTGTGGACCTGAGAACACCCACATACCATGAGATCTAAAGACCTGGGCACAATGACTGGCCTGGTGTGACCTGGAGAACACCCACGCGTACCATGGGCTCAAAGACCTGGGCACAATGACTGGCCTGGTGTAGACCTGAGAACACCCGCATTACCATGAGCTCCAAAGACCTGGGCACAATGATTGGCCTGGTGTGACCTGAAAACACCCGCATTACCATGAGCTCCAAAGACCCGGGTACAATGATTGGCCTGGTGTAGCCCGAGAACACCCGCATTACCATGAGCTCCAAAGACCCGGGCACAATGACTGCCCTGGTGTAGCCTGAGAACACCCGCATTACCATGAGATCTAAAGACCTGGGCACAATGATTGGCCTGGTGTGACCTGAGAACACCCGCATTACCATGAGCTCCAAAGACCTGGGTACAATGACTGCCCTGGTGTGAGCCTGAGAACACCCGCATTACCATGAGATCTAAAGACCTGGGCACAATGATTGGCCTGGTGTAGCCTGATAGAAACATAGAATATGTCGGCAGATAAGAACCATTTGGCCCATCTAGTCTGCCCAATATACTGAATACTATGAATAGCCCCCGGCCCTATCTTATATGAAGGATGGCCTTATGCCCAATATACTGAATCCTATGAATAGCCCCCGGCCCTATCTTATATGAAGGATGGCCTTATGCCCAATATACTGAATCCTATGACTAGCCCCCGGTCCTATCTTATATGAAGGATAGCCTTATGCCCAATATACTGAATACTATGAATAGCCCCGGCCCTATCTTATATGAAGGATGGCCTTATGCCCAATATACTGAATACTATGAATAGCCCCGGCCCTATCTTATATGAAGGATGGCCTTATGCCCAATATACTGAATACTATGAATAGCCCCCGGCCCTATCTTATATGAAGGATGGCCTTATGCCCAATATACTGAATACTATGAATAGCCCCGGCCCTATCTTATATGAAGGATGGCCTTATGCCCAATATACTGAATACTATGACTAGCCCCGGCCCTATCTTATATGAAGGATGGCCTTATGCCCAATATACTGAATACTATGACTAGCCCCGGCCCTATCTTATATGAAGGATGGCCTTATGCCCAATATACTGAATACTATGAATAGCCCCTGGCCCTATCTTATATGAAGGATGGCCTTATGCCCAATATACTGAATACTATGACTAGCCCTAGCCTATCTTATATGAAGGATGGCCTTATGCCCAATATACTGAATACTATGACTAGCCCCGGCCCTATCTTATATGAAGGATGGCCTTATGCCCAATATACTGAATACTATGACTAGCCCCGGCCCTATCTTATATGAAGGATGGCCTTATGCCCAATATACTGAATACTATGACTAGCCCCGGCCCTATCTTATATGAAGGATGGCCTTATGCCCAATATACTGAATACTATGAATAGCCCCGGCTCTATCTTATATGAAGGATGGCCTTATGCCCAATATACTGAATACTATGAATAGCCCCGGCCCTATCTTATATGAAGGATGGCCTTATGCCTAATATACTGAATACTATGAATAGCCCCGGCCCTATCTTATATGAAGGATGGCCTTATGCCCAATATACTGAATACTATGAATAGCCCCGGCCCTATCTTATATGAAGGATGGCCTTATGCCCAATATACTGAATACTATGAATAGCCCCCGGCCCTATCTTATATGAAGGATGGCCTTATGCCCAATATACTGAATCCTATGACTAGCCCCCGGCCCTATCTTATATGAAGGATGGCCTTATGGCCAATATACTGAATACTATGAATAGCCCCCGGCCCTATCTTATATGAAGGATAGCCTTATGCCCAATATACTGAATACTATGAATAGCCCCCGGCCCTATCTTATATGAAGGATGGCCTTATGCCCAATATACTGAATCCTATGAATAGCCCCCGGCCCTATCTTATATGGAGAATGGCCTTATGCCCAATATACTGAATACTATGACTAGCCCCTGAACCTATCTTATATGAAGGATGGCCTTATGCCTAATATACTGAATGCTATGAATAGCCCCCGGTCCTATCTTATATGAAGGATGGCCTTATGCCCAATATACTGAATACTATGACTAGCCCCAGACCCTATCTTATATGAAGGATGGCCTTATGCCCAATATACTGAATACTATGACTAGCCCCCGGCCCTATCTTATATGAAGGATGGCCTTATGCCCAATATACTGAATCCTATGAATAGCCCCCGGCCCTATCTTATATGAAGGATGGCCTTATGCCCAATATACTGAATCCTATGGATAGCCCCAGGCCCTATCTTATATGAAGGATGGCCTTATGCCTATCCCATGCATGCTTAAACTCCTTCACTGTATTTGCAGCTACCACTTCTGCAGGAAGGCTATTCCATGCGTCCACTACTCTCTCAGTAAAGTAATTCTTCCTGATATTACTTTTAAACCTTTGCCCCTCTAATTTAAAGCTCTGTTCTCTTGTAGCAGTTTTTCTTCTTTTAAATATTCTCTCCTCTTTTACCGTGATGATTCCCTTTATGTATTTAACAGTTTCTATCATATCCCCTCTGTCTCTTCTTTAGGTCCTTTAACCTTTCCTGGTAAGTTTTGTCCTGCAATCCATTTTGGTTTCTACATAACTAGACCTTCCGTGTGTCTTGTACTCCTAGAGGCGGACATGCTTTAGCGCAGCAGTGCTGGTTAGTTCATACCTTCATACCTGTGGTTTCTTAGTACAGACTTGTAAAGTCTTGAAAGGTATGACAGGATTAGGTCCTCCGTGATTTACACATTTCATGCTAAAACAGGTCTACCCCCACTGTACTGGTAAATTCAACCTGTTTTCCAAGCTTCATACAATCTTACTAGTGTTAAGCGAACTTGTGGTTTCGAGTTTGGCGTACAAGGCTCGGGTTATCTAAGAATTCCGTTATGGATTCCGCTACCACAGACCATAACTTAGGTTCTCTCAACACTAAATCTTACATGTTATGGAGAATGAGAGACTCGCGTCAAGAGCCGTCCATTGTGATCTTCTAGTGACAAGGGACCTCTGAAGATCTCTGAACTAAAGGTCCTTCTTCATGGACTGATGCACCAGGCAATTAACCAGACATTGCCAGTAATTGCCTGATCCTCAGCAGCGATGAGGGGTACATTCACATGCAGTAGTCCCCTGTCCTCATAGAACAGGGATCAGCAACCTTGCACACTCCAGCTGCTGTGAAACTACAACCCCCAGCATGCAAACATGACCAGCTGTTCTAAGTCCCACAAAAGTGAATGAAGCATTCTGGGAGCTGTAGTTTCTGAACAGCTGTAGTGCCGGAGGTTGCTGATTCCTATCATTGAAAGTCACTGTTCTTGGTAGCACAATCTGCTGCACAGGAACAATCATCTTTGGTGCCAGCAGAAAGGCGCGGTCACCCGATGAAGGAGCATCCGTTATAGAGAACAACCATTTATACAAACACTCATCCTGATAATTGGCCTGATTTGTGGAAAAAGACCTTCACACGTGACCTCACCGGCTGCTGCTTGTGCCTGATCCTGCCTTCCATGGTGCTGAAATCTCAACGAGGAAATTCTGTCTGAGCAATCATGACCTCGCCCCAGCGCTGGCCTCACAGAAGATGACCAAGGATCCTTCCCTCTGCTTCCAATATGCGAAAACTGTCTCTGCTCAATGAAGCCGAGCGTGCTTGTATACGGGGAGATCAGAAGAGACAGCTGCCGGCCCATCGAGCGTTCTGCCGACAGCTGTCTAATGTGTACGACAGGCTTAGTGGCTGCGCATCCTGTACATTTGTAATAGAAATTGATTGAGGACTTTCTTTCCCCCGATTAATGTTTTCATGCATTAAAATTAAATAAAACATTTTTGAACAAACCTTATACACCATGTGGCGCACAATGGTAATAATATGTAATGAGTGCAGCGCAGAAGCAGAGTCTGGGGGCGTCCCCAGAAGACGCCCCCACTGTCCCCCCCACGAGGAGTAATCCCCGGCCTGCAGGTAGGCGTCCAGGACTAGGAACACATTAATACATTTCTAAGAATAATTTTTATTCAATTTTAATGTATAAAAAATAAATGTGAAAGAAAACTCCTCCGAGAATTAATTTAACCCATTTCAACGACAATAGAAAAAAGTTGTGACTGATGAGTGAAAGCAGAACAAGAGTAGAGGAGACAGTGTGAGAACCTAAAGTGTTAATATCATACAAGGAGGAGGAGCGAGGTTCATCCAACCCCCTACCTCAGCCTATCACATCACCATAAACACCTCGCTGGGGTGAGGCCACTGGGTGGCTCCGTCATTCTCCCTAGGATATATACCCCACCAGTCCCTCAGCCTCTCCTTCTTCTGCTGGAACCAGTAAGTAGCCCTTACCTTGGGTCCCTGCTTGTGGTTGGGGCCCCATGACCTATCTAGCTCTGCTGTCTGCTGTCATTTCCCTTCTTTACATGGTTGACTTACCTGAGGCTGTAGCTTCCTCTTTTATACAGTGTCTCACCGGCGTCTCCTCTTGTGGCCTCACGTCTTGGTGAATCCTTGGGAGACATAGTCCTGAATTTCCCAAATCATCTTCTAATGTGATCTCGTTTATTGAGGTACCCAGGCTTGTTCTATTCGGTGCAGGCAGCTGTGGACTGGGATGTACTGGGGGCACCTACTTACCCCAGTCCTATAGTCCCTACAGTCTCCATTTTCTGTGTATTGGAGCGTATATTAATACGAGAGCTCCTTTCCGTTATTAGAGTCCTTCAGGACATGTTTTCTGCAGAGTTCTCGTCCATATATTGTGTAATCTTTCCAGTTCTTCCCATTTCCTGGCAGGCAGCTGAGACACGAGACTTCCTGTTGCTTGTTTGCTTTATTATCTCCTTTTGAAGAAGAAAAACAACATTTTTATGTTTTCGCTGTTATTATTTGAGCCCATTGTGGTTAATCATCAGCCTTAAAGGGAACCTCCACATTTTAATACTGTGTAGTTTTCTGTACAGAGCGTTGCTGTCATTATGATGCCATTGTGGCTGCCTGCAGTCACCACTAGGGGGAGCTGAGCAGCTCACTGCATACTGTTTCATTACTGAGTCCGCTTTATAAATGTTTGCTGTGCTCTCCCCCTAGTGGTGGCTGCAGGGAGCACGTGTTCTATCAGGTTACTATGCTGTGAAGAGCTTTTATCAGAAAAACACAATCTGCGAATTCCATAAATATATATATATATGGGAAAAGAATTTTAGGCCAATTTATATAGACAGTGGTGTTCAAGGATGGACACTCACTTCAGGTATAACAACAGTCTGACATGGTGATGTACGGTCCGCCCGGCCACCAAAATGTCACCACAAAACCAACCAGAAACAATCATTTATTATCCGACATCCAGAGTAAGGAACTGGTAATATCCGCCGGTTACAGATTCTGTTTTCTGTCAAGGAATGAAAGAGACGTACAGAGATAAAGTTACCAAGATATCATCGACCAAGAATATCACTGAATA
Source organism: Bufotes viridis (assembly GCA_033119425.1). Classification (NCBI taxonomy): domain Eukaryota; kingdom Metazoa; phylum Chordata; class Amphibia; order Anura; family Bufonidae; genus Bufotes; species Bufotes viridis. The sequence goes on along the minus strand of CM065595.1, from coordinate 4,623,686 downwards.
TAACATGGCTTCAGGACCCTCTGAAAAGGTAAGAGACACATACAAATGCCCAGGTTATACCGGCTGTACATATATAATTATATACAGGAGATGCCCGGGTTATACCAGCTGTACATGTATAATTATATACAGGAGATACCCAGGTTATACCAGCTGTACATATATAATTATATACAGGAGATGCCCAGGTTATACCAGCTGTACATATATAATTATATACAGGAGATGCCCAGGTTATACCAGCTGTACATATATAATTATATACAGGAGATGCCCAGGTTATACCGGCTGTACATATATAATTATATACAGGAGATGCCCAGGTTATACCAGCTGTACATATAGAATTATATACAGGAGATGCCCAGGTTATACCAGCTGTACATATATCATTATATACAGGAGATGCCCGGGTTATACCAGCTGTACATATATAATTATATACAGGAGATGCCCAGGTTATACCAGCTGTACATATATAATTATATACAGGAGATGCCCAGGTTATACCAGCTGTACATATATAATTATATACAGGAGATGCCCAGGTTATACTAGCTGTACATATATAATTATATACAGGAGATGCCCAGGTTATACCGGCTGTACATATATAATAATATACAGGAGATGCCCAGGTTATACCAGCTGTACATATATAATTATATACAGGAGATGCCCAGGTTATACCAGCTGTACATATATAATTATATACAGGGGATACCCAGGTTATACCAGCTGTACATATATAATTATATACAGGAGATGCCCAGGTTATACCAGCTGTACATATATAATTATATACAGGGGATACCCAGGTTATACCAGCTGTACATATATAATTATATACAGGAGATACCCAGGTTATACCAGCTGCACATATATAATTATATACAGGAGATGCCCGGGTTATACCAGCATGCTCCAAATCACTATATACAAGATGATGTATAACATACCAGCTGTACATATATAATTATATACAGGAGATACCCAGGTTATACCAGCTGTACATATATAATTATATACAGGAGATGCCCAGGTTATACCAGCTGTACATATATAATTATATACAGGAGATACCCAGGTTATACCAGCTGTACATATATAATTATATACAGGAGATGCCCAGGTTATACCAGCTGTACATATATAACTATATACAGGAGATGCCCAGGTTATACCAGCTGTACATATATAATTATATACAGGAGATACCCAGGTTATACCAGCTGTACATATATAATTATATACAGGAGATGCCCAGGTTATACCAGCTGTACATATATAACTATATACAGGAGATGCCCAGGTTATACCAGCTGTACATATAAAATTATATACAGGAGATGCCCAGGTTATACCAGCTGTACATATATAATTATATACAGGAGATACCCAGGTTATACCAGCTGTACATATATAATTATATACAGGAGATGCCCAGGTTATACCAGCTGTACATATATAATTATATATAACAGGAGATGCCCAGGTTATACCAGCTGTACATATATAATTATATACAGGAGATGCCCAGGTTATACCAGCTGTACATATATAATTATATACAGGAGATGCCCAGGTTATACCAGCTGTACATATATAATTATATACAGGAGATGCCCGGGTTATACCAGCTGTACATATATAATTATATACAGGAGATGCCCAGGTTATATAGCATGGTATATGGTGGTTCAGGGTCACATTCTGTTACGCTTGTCTTCCCTGTAGTCTAAGGAGATAGTTTAGTAATGATGTATGGGCGTGTCCTCTCTACTGTGTGTTGCCGTCAGTGTAATAAGTGTCATTGTGGAGGGGTTACGTGCTGGCCTAGGATGTGAGCGGTCATGTTCTTCTGAGCTCCAGCAGAGAATCTTCTGCACCATTCCTGCTTCCAGTGATGACGGTGACCCACAAGAACAAGGATTCCAGCCAAGATTCGGAGATGTGGAGCAGCTTAGCCTGGGCAGCCCATGGAGAAACCCACTTCCATCAAAGTGCGAGATGTAGGGGCACGACTGGAGCAATTTGCTTTTTAGGCTGATCCAAGAAGGGGCCCGCCATCCATTAATGACAACTGAGGAGAAATGGAGAAGGCCAGCGCTGACTGGCTCCATGTAGAACAGAACTCCACATCCAAAATGGTGGGGACTCTCATGAGGGCGGGGTGTCTGAGTCTCCCTCCCTTGCATCTGGATTGACTGAAGATGACTCGGCTTCCCTTATGCCTGAAGGCCCTGTATAGTGAACCCACCACTGAAGAGGTTTTCACTGCTGTGAAGCGAAGCGATGCCCCAAACATGAACACGGGTAACGTGAGCGAGGATGGCATCATCATCCATCATGATTGGAACCATGAGACTAAGAGAAGGGTGAGGCGAGAAATGTGTGGGAGAGCCTGAGGATCAATGGCTCCTTGTGCAGAAGGACCTTAGGAGAGCGCTCTCTGGTGTCTCTGTCCTCACTGCGAAATCTGATGACCTGGGGGGCAGAATGGGGTGCACAACATAAGGCTTATTGGGGTTCCCAAAAAAGTGGGAGGTGAACCCTGGTCGCTTTATTTGAAACATGGTAAGAATATTTAAGTAACGGCAGTAGAGAGGGCTCCTCAGGTCCATGCCTGGCCCGTTCTGTCTGGAGGACTGCAGAGATCTCTTCTGCCTTATACAGTGTGGGACATAATCCTGCAGAAAGCAAGAGATCAGAATCCGCTTACTGTGGAGCGAAGCAACGTTTCAATATTTCCAGACTTTTTGGCAGAAGTCCAAACCAATTAGCGAAGAGATGTCTTCTGTCTCTGCAAGTCCGTCACTCAATGTACTACCCTGCAGGACTCGGAGGTGGCGCTGAATTCTACACACATGAAAATCCCAGAGATACCAGCAACTGGTAGAAGTGAAGGAAGACTGACTACAGAGTGGTGTCCCTTTTATTGGTGGGGATGTTATTCTTTCACAGGACTCCCCTGACTTCAGGGCATCTGCTGCTCTTTGGTTATGAGAGACCTTCTTTGTTCAGTTTCATGTCAGACGTTGATGGTCTTAAACTTGTGCCCATATAATTATCGAAATAGGTGTCTGCTAGAAGTTTTGCAGGCCTGTATTGTTTATTATGTGGCGTCTCAATGTTGCTCTTGGGTTCAGACAGATTTTGTGTTCCAATATTTTCTGGTTGCGGAGTTTAGGTAGTTACTTAGGAAATGGCGGGAGAGGAATCGTGGGAGGCCCTGAAAACCTTTGTCCGGGGTCTATTCATTAAAAAGATTAATAATCATAAAAGCCAAAGCAGGGAATTCAAAGCTGTTTAGCATAAGGGTGCATTTACACGACCGTATGAACGGATCCGCATTCATTTCGCAATTTATGGAATGGGTGCGAACCCATTTATATTAATGAGGCTGCAAAAGATGCGGACAGTACACAGTGTGCTGTTTGCATCCGTAGTTCAGTTCCACAGCACCGCAAAAAAAAAATCGTCATTTCTGTCATAGGGCCAGCTACATTCACACGACCACTATCCGTGTTTTGCGGATCCGCAATTTGTGGACCACAAAACACATACAGTCGTGTGAATATAGCCTAAAACTGTGTGAACCTGACGCTCACTCTATAGCAATGCCCGCTGCGCTATTGGAGGAGGCCGAGGTACACGTGAGGACGATCTTCTCTCTCGGTGGCCGATAAAAAGAGGTATTTCCTCAGACAGCGATATTTGGAATCGGGAAATGGTGGAGAACTTGTCAGTTTTTGGATATGCAGTCTTGTCTCAGGGGTAAGGCGGTATTTTCACTTGACATTGCCAGGACTTTTGACAGCATTGAAGAGAAGTTTCTTCGGGTGGTTATGGTATGAGTGGGCTTTGGTAAAGAGTATGGGGGTCATTTATTAAGACTAGCATTTTAGATGCCAGTCTTAATAACCCCGACCGCCGGCCTCTACATAACTTCGCCGCATCCACCGCCAGTCTAAATCTACACCAGCTTCCTTACCGGCTCAAATTTAGACAATTTTCCACCCCAAAAACAGACATAGAAAATGATAAATGAGAGGGGCCTTCTTCCCCGCCGACACCGTGCCCCCTTTCTTAGATCTGGCGTGAGCGGGGAAAAGTCATAGATTGCAGTGCAAATAACCTTTCTGCCGCAATCTAAGCCAGAAATACACAATCTAAGCGTAATTGTGGATAGTAAATGACGCATATATGTCTTGGATGAGGCTTCTATAGGCATCACCACTGTTAAAGTCTTAAAACCTTCCAACTTATGGAGAGCCGAGGGTAACAGCCAGATACCATGTTTCAGATTTTTTGCGAAATGCAAAAACGTAATAAAATATCTGAATTAATTAGTTTCATTGTGGAACATTGTGAGCGTGATGTCTCCATAGATAGAACATTACGTTGTGTTTTATTATTAATGTGACTTCGTATATTTCTTGTTTTTCATGTTTTAGGTCAAAGACTCATCTGCTTTAGTGACACAAATCAGCAGCAACAAATACAGGTAAAGTATAAAACAAAACCTTTAACTGCGAGTCCAGAAGGTTCTAGAAGGTTCTAGTGTGTAATCATCATACCTCCAACCTTCCAGTAGATCACTGTCCTCTGTAATATTGCTGATTCTAAAGGAATTTTCCTATTTGGACAATCTGTTTTCACATAACTGGAGATATGGAAGTTGGGGGCCACAGATTGGGACACCTCATCAGAGGTCTGCTGTTTAGAGTGCTGCATGGGGTGATGACTCATTCATTTGGAGGTCCATAGCCAGGTAGACACTTACTGTTCTAGAGGTTTGAAGCCATATACCCCTATACCCTGATATCTGGCCTTGGTTTGTGGGGAACATGTTTAGAAACAATCGCTTGTCCAGCAGACACACCTTTAATCAACTTTCTATATAGCCTTCAACAATGGGAAAACACTCCATAGCAAAATGATGGTGGTCTTCACAGTGTGCACGCTCAGTCTGGGTGCCCCTTCCTCCTCCTCTGCAGCAGTAGTCAGGTTTGGGGTGGTCCCAATGCTGGGCTGGGTCCTCCAGACACTGTCGAGGTATCACTACATGTTGCTGGTGTGTGGGAGGATGGTAAGGCGTGGTGCACCCCAATGGGAAATAGTCCAGAGAGTCAGGGTCTGCAGTAACCAGGGGGCTTCTTTACTGGAGGAACTCAGGAGCAAAACAATACAGGCGAGGCATTAACATGGCTTCTCCAGTCTCCTCCCAGGCAGAAGAAGGTTTGGTGCTGATGAAAGGCCTGAGCTAGCTGTCTCTCTCTCTCTCAGAAGGCTGATATCCTGGTTAAAGGCCGGTAATTCCCGGGCAGTGGCAAAGGATCTCTCGTCTCAGCATCTTCTCACTCAAGTAACCTGGCATGAGTCTCATCTTCTAATCACTGTTCTCTAACTGCAGAACACTAGGGGCTCTGACTGCTCTCCTTATATACAGTTTCTAGCTGAACTAGAACCCCTGGGAGGTGTGAAATGGAGAAACTCAGCCAAAACAAATATAATGTTACAATTCTCGTCTGTCATAGACTTGCATTAGAACTTCAATAATACTCAGTGGGAATGAGGAAGCAGTTTTTTTCCAGACAAAAACATGTCTTCAGATATAATTAATAACAGAGCTAAACCAGGCATCCAAATGATCAGTCTGTCTGATTTGGGTGGTAAACAAGTCTGGCCTTTTCCCTCCAAACCATGCTCTTCTTTAACCTTTATGGTAGCTGTGGAAAATGATTAGCTTCTCATTAGTAGCTAGAAAGTCCCAAAAATCTCTTGGTATTCATTAACTCTTTCTATAGTGAGCAGGATATATATGACAACATACATATAAAAAGTAGTAGTGTAAGTTAACTGTTTAAAGTGCAATAAAGTAAAGAATTTGCACAGGGAAACGGGCAAATGTTCTCAAACGTCTAGACTTCAAAGTACCCCTGCTGCAGGACACTACAGTAGCAATACATTCATTGTGTTAAATTTTCAAGGATAACATGGACCGATAATATAAAAGTGGATGCTGAGAGGATGCGAGTGATGCATCTTCATTCACAGAGTCACTGACCAACACGCCTGTAGAAGATGTAATGGCGGCCATATTACCTTGTGACTTCACAATTGATAGATTTTGAAAAGTCTGACAGCAAAGTACGGCTTATCTTTAAGGGTTGAAGTGGAGTCAATGTTCCATTGCCGGCAAACCGGGATAAAATTTGAAGTGGAATCCAAGGCGATTATTGAATATTCACTGGAGTATGGGAATGACTACTTCAACCTGATCCAGAAAAACGGATGTGAATTACTGGGTCCCATATTCAATGTGCAGGTCAAAGCCGGTCGGGTGTCAGCCGTCTACCTACCACATTATGTATGTCTAGAAGGTAAGTGACAAATCATACAACCTGTGGACAAGGGTGTTTGTCTAAAGCAGCCATGTGTTTCTTATCCTGGACAACCCCTTGAAATGTTTAGGTTTTTACAGTTTCCATAGAAACATAGAGGAATGATGGGGAAGGAGAGCACATGGTCCATCTTGTCTGCCCTCTTATTATTTCCTTTTATTCTTAGGATAGATACCTGTTTCATTGGTGTAGAGAAATAATCTATTATTCTCCAGTCACAGCCAAAGCTACAGTTACAATTCTCCCACAATTCCCTGCATGTTCGGTCTTTGGAAAAGAAGAATAGTGAGCGTAGCTCTGGAGTATACACACTGTGGGGAGTCGCTCTGGTAGACAGCGGTGCGGGTGCAGTTTAGAGGCAAAACCAGGAGTCCAGATTGTGCAACAAACAGTGTTTTATTCACACTTGCACACCATAAATGAAAAACAGTCTCTTGGTGACAGTTCACACACAACGGAAATAACGTGGCAAAACAAAAACAGGCCAACACAGGTTCAGTCACCTGGGAGGTGTAGGTGCAGGTTCGCACCACGCTGTCGGCCCAGCCGCAGGAGAATCCAGCTTCAGGTAGCCAGGAACAAAACACCTCCTTGCTGAGCTCTTTCCTCCAGGACAGAGAACTCCCAGCCCTGTTAGCAGCTCCAGGATAATCACAGCCTCCAGCTGCTGAGCTGGCTGAGCTTTTAAACCCAGCCCAAAACCAGGACTGGGTCGTGGGGAGCAGCCACCCACCCTACACTTTAGCTGCTCCCGGTAAGAGCCGGCCCGGATCGGCTTTGCAGCCATGCTATTTAAACTCTGTCAGTAGCACTAGCTGCTGCTGACATCAACAAAAACGGGCTCTTACCTCACCGAGGCTATGAACCTCAGTGACACATACCTGCCATCCACGACGGCACCCTGCACCTTACCACAACACATACAGACTGTGACTGGGGCAAGATCATTGATGGACTGCGATTAGTCGGTTGTCTAAAGGACGTCTCATTTTCCAGGTTATTTGTAGCGGCTGCATGGAACCCTTCCGAGTTAGTTCTGAGCCACGACTGAGGTCACATTGCCGTAATCTATACCTTGTGACATCTGTGTCACTGAAACGGCCACATGGGAAATACCCACTTTGGTAATAATTGTACCTGGAAATCTCGCAGTAGGAACACACAGCATGGGGCACATCTCGGAGGGAAGGCCGCCTCGGAGAGGCTTTGCATAGACTACAGCTGGGGACTAGGAGGACCTCTGACTGTAAATGTAGGTCAGTAAATTGACTCAGATCCAAGGTAGACGCGGCTTAATGAAACTATCACTGTGCATTTACCTGAGATCCATTTACCTCAGATCCATTTACCTCAGATCCATGGATGATGTTGTTTCATTTACTTTTTGCAGGTTTTAGAAGAGACAAATCATTGATAAAATTTGGTCACTTTAAAGATGGGAATCTTACATTGAAAATCCCAACTGAAACTGAACCGTCCTATGTCGTACAGAAAGATCCGGAGTTCTCCTGCGTTGCTGCTGTTGGGGAACATTCTATCTCTATTTGGAGAAGGAAGAAGCCATTTTCATTAAATGGGTCGGTACTCTTGTACTTCCGGGTAGTTGGTGCTGACAATAAGAAAATTAAAGAGTACAGAATTCACCTCTACCTGGTTCCTACTAACAGACCCAATTTGGAGGTAACATTTATGGGATCATCATTGGTGAAAAACACACGGAGGTTAAATCATTGTGTCAAGGGTGTTAGACGTCAGCAATAATAACTGTCCACCATGGAAAACCCAAGTAGCAATTAGAGTGCACTTTATTTTTGCATAATTCACTCTTAGATACTGATGCTCCTTTGCTCTGCTGATTCGTGATGGTCCCATCGGTGGCCTATCTTTATGTACTATTTACTTTCCAGAGTTTAGTATCTTCTGTATCACGGGGGCGACTACAAGGATTCAGAGCTTGTCCTCCTAATTGTAAATAATAATCTCCTGAATATAAATCTGTACGGTCAGGTTTTACCCACACCTTTGCAGGATAGCCGGGTGACAACCAGACTTGTGATTCACATTTGCCTCTTTTTAACTCTAAGTGATTGGAAGTCAGAGCTTTCTTTTCTTTTTCCTAGAAACTCGACGACATGAAGAAAACGCATGGGTTTAATCGGGTTGATAAACCTTCCCTAACCAGCAGTGTATACTCCAAGACAAACTACTTCATCACTGGAGAACCGAGTCCAAATATATGGCCCGAGGTAAAAGTATCAGCCGCACTGAAAGCGCACTGCAAGTTTTATTGAATCTTTGGCACAACTTTAGGAAAACATGGTGACATTTCCATTAATATCATTGGGGGACACAGAGCGATGGGTATAGGTCCTGCCTGCCACTAGGATGCTAGTTGAGTTGGTGAAGGCTAGATTGCCGAAACGCGTCCATTACTTTGAGATATTGATGTTAAACAATAAAGAATACTCAGATTGAAGACTCCAGGCGCCTTCTCAAGAGCCTGCTGGGATTTCTTGTATTACTGCCACTAGGACCCTGACACTAAGCATTGCAAAACTGATGGCTTAGACCCCATGGGCAATACTCTATCCACAGACGCAATGCTAATTAGTTTTCCTCATTTACAGTCCAGAGCTAAGTCCCACAAAACACCCAGAGCCTCCTCAATTTCCTCTGGCCATTCCCTACATAGGGCACCTCCTAGATCAGTTCACGTCCTCATGGGACTCTTCTGTCTCTGAGCCCAAGCAGAGCAAAATGCTGGCCTAAAACATGCAGAACCTAACTTGGGTGGTCCGGGAAACCATTCTTGTTAGGGGTGACTCTGCTACTTCCCAGAGGGAAGTCTTCTTCTGCAGTAAAAGGCACTCATATCTGCTGTTCCCCAACCATGAGAATGTTACAAATCCTCTTCTCTAAGGAATGGAAGGATCCTGAAAGACATTTGTCCACTTCCAAACAGTTTCATGTTCCCTTTCCTGAGAATGTGACTGGTGACGTTTCTCTCCAGAGCTACCACTCTTCCTCTGTCTGTTTTCCTGAGTGATCTCTAGGATAAACAGTGGGACTTGCTCACCAAATCTGCCTTCAAGGCCCCTGGATCAGCCTTCCATCCAGCATTCACCTTCTGAGGTCAGCAAATCCTACACTATATGGGCCAAGCAGCTTCAGCAGGGCCTTTACCCTGAGTCCCCACAGGAACATCTGCTTTAGGCCTCTTGCACATGAACGTTTTTTTTCCCCGTTTACGTTCCGTTTTTTGCGTTCCTTATACAGACCGTATACATAACCATTCATTTCAGTGGATCCGCAAAGAAAATGGAAGGTACTCCGTATTTTTCTGTTTCCGTATTTCCGTTTTTCCATTCCGTTCAAAGATAGAACATGTCCTATTATTGTCCGCATCATGGACAAGGATAGTACTGTTCTATCAGGGGCCAGCTGTTCCGTTGCGCAAAAAACGTGGTCCGGGAAGTCCTGCTCTATCTGGCCTTTTGATGGATTGATGGACTCCCTATTGCGAGGGTCTGGAAGCTACGAGCTTCCATTTCCAAGTGGATTAGGTCTGTGGTGGTGGAGGCTGTCAGTCCAAGGGTAAGGTTCAGGTGAATGCCCACTCCACTTGAACAGTCAGGGTCTCCTGGCTGTCCAGCATCAGACTTCCACAGCTCAGCTTTGCAAGGCTGCCCTCTGGGCTTCAGTTCACACCTCTTCTAAATTCTACCGTACGATGGCATCTCCCAATGCCAAGGTAGTCCAGGCAGCTGTTCGTTGAGTAGGACCTGGCATTGGTTCCCTCCCTCTGGAACTGCTTTTGAACATCGGTGGTACCTACCCCCAATGTTATTAGTAAGAAAATTGGATTTTTGTACTTACCATAAAATTCCTTTCATGTTTGATTCGTTGGGGGACGCAGCTCCTGCCTTCTCTGTTTTCAGTCCTCAGGAGTTTCCAGTTGTTTCCTTTTTTCTTTTTGTTCTCTTTTACTGATTTTGGCACTAACCGGTTAGCTTAGTGTCTGTGGAGAGGGCATTTACCCACCGAGCCATCACTATTGCCCCCTAGTGGCAGGAGCTACACCCATGGTTCTGTGTCCCCCAATGAATCCAAGGGGAGAGAGATTTTACAGTTGTAAAAAAAAAAATCCATGTTTTCACAGAAGGGAAACGGATGACAATAGTGATTTCTCTTTCTCTCTCTCTTTTTGTAAATAAAGATGCGCTTTGGCTTCAGGATAAGATTTCTTGTATTGATTCTTGTAGAGCCTGAGGTTCAATGTTCATACAGAGATCGAACACTGTCCTTTCACAGAGATCAACATCCCAAACAGTGCCGAGCAGATCTTACTTCATGTCTGGGCCAAAAGCAGCTCGGAGACAGAACCTGTGTGGACGGGGCGGCTGACAAGAGGTATCACGTGGGTCATTTATGGAGGAGTGCCACGTGGCGATCTTTTTTAGATTGTGTTTTTTTTTTTCTCGAGCCACGTACCTGGGGTGATCATAGGACAGATCATGTTAAAAAGCTTGAAGATTAGTGTTTTTGCCGGCAACATTACTGCAGAAATGTATAGTCAATTATAAGAAATAGTATATACAATTATTCCAGTTATACAATATACAAATAGTCAATTATAGTCCTGGTGTCAAGTGGAAGAGGCTACAGCTACTTGCTAATTCTAAATTAGTGGGTGGCTTACCTCTGGTGCTTAGTAGTTTGGGGACACTTACTTCACAAAGGGTTGTTTAAAAAAATAAAAATCAATATTCAGTTTTTAAATAATTTTTGCCTGTTTTTTATTCTCGGAAATACTTTGGCATTCAAAATGATATACAATATATCATCCTTCTGTAGCAGTAATCTCAGAGAGATAAAGGTTCTGGATAGGGCAGCTGTGTTTATAACACTGCACATGGGGTTGGGGGTTATCTGCGAGGTAATCCACTATATAATTGTAGGTACAGGCTTGGGATGACAGAATTACAGCCCTGTTGTCCACTTGATAGATAGACCCTGATGAACATGCAAATGGAGGAGCAATGCAGTGACTTGTATAGCTGATACAGAGTAGAGGAGCTGTGCTGCTCTGAGTCCCCTCCCCTCACTCCTCCCTGGTCTGTCCCCTCCCCTCGCTCCTCCCTGGTCTGTCCCCTCCCCTCGCTCCTCCCTGGTCTGTCCCTCCCCTCACTCCTCCTGGTCTGTCCCCTCCCTCACTCCTCCCTGGTCTGTCCCCTCCCTCACTCCTCCCTGGTCTGTCCCCTCCCCTCACTCCTCCCTGGTCTGTCCCCTCCCTCGCTCCTCCCTGGTCTGTCCCCTCCCCTCACTCCTCCCTGGTCTGTCCCTCTCCTCGTCTGTCCTCCTCTCCTGGTCTGTCCCTCCCCTCACTCCTCCCTGGTCTGTCCCCTCCCCTCACTCCTCCCTGGTCTGTCCCCTCCCTGGTCTATCCCCTCCCCTCACTCCTCCCTGGTCTGTCCCCTCCCCTCGCTCCTCCCTGGTCTATCCCCTTCCTGGTCTGTCCCCTCCCCTCACTCCTCCCTGGTCTGTCCCCTCCCCTCACTCCTCCCTGGTCTGTCCCCTCCCCTCGCTCCTCCCTGGTCTGTCCCCTCCCTCGCTCCTCCCTGGTCTGTCCCCTCCCTCGCTCCTCCCTGGTCTGTCCCCTCCCCTCGCTCCTCCCTGGTCTGTCCCCTCCCTCACTCCTCCCTGGTCTGTCCCCTCCCTCTCTCCTCCCTGGTCTGTCCCCTCCCTCACTCCTCCCTGGTCTGTCCCCTCCCTCGCTCCTCCCTGGTCTGTTCCCTCCCCTCGCTCCTCCCTGGTCTGTCCCCTCCCCTCACTCCTCCCTGGTCTGTCCCCTCCCCTCACTCCTCCCTGGTCTGTCCCCTCCCCTCGCTCCTCCCTTGGTCTGTGCCCTCCCCTCACTCCTCCCTGGTCTGTCCCCTCCCCTCACTCCTCCCTGGTCTGTCCCCTCGTGGGACCTTGAACACTACACACAATATGTCCAAGCTACGAAACCTCGAGTTTCTCTAATTCACATGAAATGATGTTGTTTTTGTGAGCCGGTCTATAAATATATATTATTTTTATTAGCAGATGTTGAAGAGTTGTCAGGACAAGACACCGAGAGAGGTAATGTGGCTGTCTTCTGGCGTTGTCCCGTTTAGTTGCATCCAACTATATGATCTCAATCCCATGCAAATGAAAGTGGCGACCAAAGCACTGAGCTATGAATGCACCCAACCCCTTGTCACCATCCACCGTACATTTACGAGGATGACTCCAGTTAGTTGAAGCTACACAGGGATGAAGTGGGCTCAGGAGCTGAGCCTGCACCATCTGCAGCGGCGGTATTATACACCTGACCTCTGCTGCAAAGGCCGGGATTGGCTACAGGAGCCGCAGAATCTAAGCAATCTGAAAGAGGAGGTGCTCCTCCTGTCACCCCCTGCCCACCCGCCAATGTGATCACAAATTGCTGATAGATTTCCATGGCGGCCATGGGCCCAGGTCTGTTTAAAGTGGCTGCATATTAGGCTCTACCGGAGTCCTCTATTATTAAAAAGAAACCAAAAACCACAACTATACATAACTGGTATCGCCATGTCTATACCAGCGGTGAATAAAAAACACATAAAAACAAGGCCACACAATTAATTCAATTAAAAATTAAAATAAAAAGTCTTCAAAAACCCATAAACACCCCATAATGGTACCCAAAAAAATACAGCACACCCCCAAAAAAACTATCCCTCACACAGCTCTGTGGATGAAAAAAAAAAAAAAGTTATGGGTCTCAGAATAAGGGGACATAAAAATATGAAAAACTATCAGCGGTAGGATCTTTAAAGATGGCACCTGCTCCATTTTACACAGCAGACACCTGAAGGCAATGTCTGTGATCGGCGATGATGACAATTGCAGACCTTTAAGATGCCTTGGTAAGTTATGACCATTGCATCTGAGCGGATTTCCCCGGGAGTGCACGAGGATGGGGGAACCGTTCTTTCACTCTGGTAGCCTTGACCCTGCTAGAGGCTACCATGCCTTCCACAGCCATATTTCATATGGAGTCCTGCCTTTGACAGAGCTTCATAGGAACATAGCGATTCTTCCATATACTGCAATGGAATTCTATGGAAGAGGCAATCAGATGATCACATGTTCAAATCCACTAGGAGGACTTTAAAAACGTGAAAAAAAAATCATAATAAGTTTGTAATATACAAAAAAATAAAAAAAAAACATAAAATTTTAAATCACCCCATTTCTCATTAAAAAAAAATAATGATCATGGGGATCGCCACATCCTAAAACGCCCTTGCTATTAAAATATAAATGAATTTATCCGGTACAGCAAACAGTGTAACAAAAAGACATTAAAATGACCGATTCAACATTTTATATTGCAATTTTCCACCAAGGGATTAATAAAGTTGACTTATCTTACCTTACAAAAATTAATTGAATAAAAAATGATCAAAAAGTCGTAGACACTCCAAAATGTATCAATAAAATCTTCAGATGGTCCCACAAAAAGGCTCCTCCACACGGATCCTGCTCATTGTCCAACGTGCAGACCAGCCACGCTCTCCCCACAGAAACCATCCAGTGCTGCTTTTGCAACAAGCCCCTGAGGAGCCAGAGTTGAGGATGGGAGTGGTAGTGGCTTTGGCGGCAGAAAGTCTATCACAATGGCTTTCCTCACACCATCGCTCCTTAGGGCCAGTGCAGTGTTAGGAGGGCACACCCTTTCTGGCCTCGGGGTACTCACTGGTGTTGGGACTCCTGCCTGATAGTAGTTTGGGGGCCCTTGGTGTTAACATTTGTATGGGTACAAGGCGGGGGCACGTAGAATGCAATGCCGACGTATGGTTAAGCAGAAGCTATGGCTGGCAATATTACTTTTGCAATAATGGCTGTAGTTTGCTGTGCAGCGTACAAGTTTTAAGATGCAGCTGTCCAGGTTGTGTCCTAGTGTGAAGGGTGCCTTAGCAGTATTCTCCTCACTGCAGTAAAGTCTAATAGCTTTAGACAGCAAAATACCTTACTGACTGACTCCTGTGCTCGGCCACGAGGCTTTTGACCTTCTTATCCTCTGTAGTACTGTACATGGTGAGGGATTTCTTCAGTCACTCAGCTAACTCCAAAGTAGAACGCTCTAGCCTGGGCAAGGGGCAGATCCAGGATCCACACCCAAACTTCCTGTAGGGGCTATGCTAGAGTTGATTAACTCTGTCACTTCCATACATTACCATACTGGCTATACAGAGCCTAAAATAACATTAAATAACATGACAAGCATTAAACAGTTTGTGTTAACCCCCCTCCGGGAAACTGCGCTTCTCCCTGCACAACCCCACCGCCACGAGGTGAGCTTTTCCTGAGCCATGACTAGCCTCTCAGAGCGTCTCGCACACACCAAAGTCATAGCCATTTTGCTTTATTACATTGGGTGCATATACCAGAAATAATTTAAAAATGTGCTGTTTTATCCCGAAACCATGGGATCTTGCTATAAGTAACGTTGGACTGCTCTGAGGAAGCGTGTAGAGCATGAGATGGAACAAAGATGAAGCGGGGACTTTGGAAAGACTGACAACCTTTAAAGTCCATATCCACAAAAATCCTATAAAATTCAATAAAAATATTAGGTATTATTAGTCTTTTTTTATATTTCTCTTTGTTTGTTCACTCCTATTTTAAGGGGTATTCCAGGATTTTACTAATGAGGGCTTCTGCACAGGATAGGCCATCAGGGACCAGCTCTCCCAATCCTCACTGATCAGCTGTTCTGCAGTAGCTATGGAGCCAGAACTACACAGCTCCATCCAGTGGACAGAGCTGGTTACTGCAGCACAGCTCCCATTGAAGTGAATGGTAACCAGCTCCATGCACCACACAGAAGATGGAGCTGTGCAGTTCTGTAGTGAAGGTGAGGGCTGTCAGGCTGTCCTGAGGATAGGCCATCAATAGTCAAGTCCTGGACATCCCCTTTAAGAAGACATTGCAGCATTATGCATGAAGACGATTGAGGAGATGATTTATGTTCAATATATTCTGCTATCTGTAGGAAATCCCCGAGCATTTCCTGGATAAATATCGTTCACAACTTATAGAAAGCGTGGATAATGTCATGCCTGTTCTAGATAAAGTCATGGAGCAGAAGCTTCTACAAGGAGAGCAGTACAATCACATCTCATGTCAGCCAACGACTGCCGAAATGATGAGGATGTTCCTCAGAATTGTGGAGAATTATGGCCGTGAAGACAAAGATAAGGTCTATAAGGTTCTGAAGACCTACAACAAATCAGTCATCAAAAGGATAGAAAGAGGGAACTGAGACCACCACGGATTCCACCGATGAGCCATGGATATGAGTGGACATGTCTCCGTAGACTGGCATCATGCGTTTGATTGACTTTTATTTCTGTTATATCTAATACATCACGTATAATAAGATACAACCTTATAAAGCCCATGTCCACCTCCACATCACACAGAGCATGCCTCCATATTGAGTGGTGGGTGGACAGCTGGAGCCCCCGAGATCCACGCCAGAATCTTAACATATGAATTATGGAATGAGCTTTGTGAAGTAACGTCCGATTCACAATTCTAGTAAAGGGTTGTGGCTCCGTATAGGACACAGCTGGGAGTGACACGTGGTCTCTATAGGTGACACGTTCTATCTAATGATTTCTAGTAAAGGATCGTGGCTCAGTATAGGGCACAGCTGGGGTGACACGTGGTCCTTCTAGGTGACATGTTCTATCTAATGATTTCTAGTAAAGGGCCGTGGCTCAGTATAGGACACAGCTGGGGGTGACACGTGGTCTCTATAGGTGACACGTTCTATCTAATGATTTCTAGTAAAGGGTCGTGGCTCAGTATAGGGCACAGCTGAGGGTGACACGTGGTCTCTATAGGTGACACGTTCTATTTCATGATTTCTAGTAAAGGGTCGTGGCTCAGTATAGGACACAGCTGGGGGTGACACGTGGTCTCTATATAAGTAACGTCGTTTCGCCTAGACTGGCTTCTTCCGGGGATCATATAGTCTCTATGGTCTCTATACGTGACACGTTCTATCTCATAATTTCTAGTAAAGGGTCGTGCCTCAGTATAGGACACAGCTGGGAGTGACACGTGGTCTCTATAGGTGACACGTTCTATCTAATTATTTCTAGTAAAGGGCCGTGGCTCTGTATAGGACACAGCTGGGAGTGACACGTGGTCTCTATAGGTGACACGTTCTATCTCATGATTTCTAGTAAAGGGTCGTGGCTCAGTATAGGGCACAGCTGGGGTGACACGTGGCACCAAAAGGTGACACTTTGTATCTAATGATTTCTAGTAAAGGGTCGTGGCTCCGTATAGGGCACAGCTGGGGGTGACACGTGGTCTCTATAGGTGGCACATTGTATCTAATGATTTCTAGTAAAGGGTCGTGGCTCAGTATAGGACACAGCTGGGGTGACACGTGGTCTCTATAGGTGACACTTTGTATCTAATGATTTCTAGTAAAGGGTCGTGGCTCAGTATAGGGCACAGCTGGGGTGACACGTGGTCTCTATAGGTGACACATTGTATCTCATGATTTTTAGTAAAGGGTCGTGGCTCAGTATAGGACACAGCTGGGGATGACACGTGGTCTCTATAGGTGACACGTTTTATCTCATGATTTCTAGTAAAGGGTCTTATTAATCTGCTTATCGCTCCGTATATCTGGATCTGAGGAAATTGTATATAATCTGCTTGTATAATCTGATGTATTTAACCTAAAACATTAGGAAATGAGGATAAAATGTGAGGGTGCGGGATTTACTGTCGCTGTGCGTTATTATGTGGCCCCTGTTCTCTGTATGACGTGTGGGATACAATAAATCAGTTGTGTTTTACAGCTTTTTCATTATTCTTTATGATTCTAAACCTGCACTTCTGAGAGCGAGTGGACGGATAAGGCCTCATTCAGACGGCCGTAGTGTTTTGCGGATCCGCAATTTGAGGACTGCACAACATGGCCACAACCACAATAGAAAATGTCTATTGTTGTCCGCGATTGCGGACAAGAATAGGACATGCTCTATCTTTTCTGCGGAACCGAACCACGGATGCAGACAGCACATGTTGTGCTGTCCACATCTTTTGCGGCCCCATTGAATGGGCCCTATGGTCGCGCCTTCTATGAATCAGGTCAGGAAATAGCATTGTAACTAAGCAAGAGGGAATCTTGAAGTACTGCTGGGACTTGTGGTCCTATATGAAGGCACCGAGAGTAAGCGGGCTACAAATTCAGAGGACTTAGCATTTCATAGATCGATTGGTGAAACCTGAATGATTGCGGAGGAATTGTGAAGCACGGCTGGGACTTGTAGTTCTAAAAAGTGAATGTCAATAGGGTAGGGTGGAAGATATGGAGCAGGGGCGAGTATTTAATAAATGAAAATTGGACTGAAATATGAACCACTGAAAGGAAGGCTGCGCTAATGCCCGGGAATAACAGCACAAAAATCCAATCAGAAAAGTTAATGAAGCTGAACAGTTAATGAAGCCGAACAGAACCTAAGGACCCCATAGACCAGGCATGTCCAAACTCCGGCCCTCCAGATGTTGCAAAACTACAATTCCCATCATTCCTGGACAACCTACAGCTATCAACCTACAGAAGGGCATGATGGGAGTTGTAGTTCTGCAACACCTGGAGGGCCAGAGCTTGGACATGCCTGCCATAGACTATAATGGGGTGAAGTGTGAATGGTTCCTGAGCAGAGAGGAGCCCGAGGGAAGGTGAAGCTCCGGGTCCAGCACGGGCCATCCTCATCCCTTTCTGCAGCATGTTGAGGTGGAGTTTTGTCTCCGCACTGTGGATGCCGTCAAACAGGACTGACAAGGTGCACTTATACTTTCACTTTAGAGAAAAGCCTCGGGCCGGAGCTTCTGTAGGTGTTAGGAAGAAACCGGACATATGAGGGTTTACCCGGAGGTCACCCCGATATAGACACAACACGTAAAAAGGAAGAGCGTCACATCGGCTATGGACAGCGGCCTACTGAGCGATAGCAGGTAATGTCTGGGTACGCTGCACTCTGTTTTACCCCCCATTATACCTGGTGGTGATATTAGGTTGGAAACAGTATTTTTTGTCTTCTATGAGCCTGGGGGTGGGCGGCAGTGGAGGTGTGAATAATATGCTTGCCTGGTTCTGGAAGTGGCAATGTGTTGTGGCGTTGCAGTTACCTAAATTGCTGACTGCAAAATACATATGGTGGTGTGAACGCATCCTGATTCTGAGCTTTAGGCCGTGATTAAACTACTCAAAGAAAACCGTGGAAACCGCGCCATTTCCAGGGGTAAGACAGACGAGATTATAAAGTTTTCCAATATCCCACTCCTCTCTATGGGATCTGTTCCTGAGATGGACGGAGATCTGCCTCATCTCATACTCTTCATCGTAGATCTGAAGATAGAAGAGATCTAAGGCTTTGCTCACGTCACCGCTCAGCCTTTCCGTTTCCTGCTCCGCTTAGGAGAAGGAGAACGGAAAGGACGGATTGGGCACATAACTGAGCCGAACAGAACCGAAGGGCCCTCATAGACTATAATGGGGTCCGTTAGGTTTCCCTCAGAAGATGATTTTGGAATGGAATCAAAAGTTGTGCGCGCAGGACTTTTGTCTCCGCTTCAAAAATCATCATCTGAGCGGAAACCTAATGGACCCCATTATAGTCTATGGGGCTCAGTTATGTGCCGAATCCGTCCTTTCTGTTCTCCTGCTCCTAAACGGTGATGTGAACGAAGCCTTAGTCCACCATGGAGACCACATGGACCAGGTGCACAGAACTTATCAAAGTGACCCTCAGGAGAAGTGGGATCATCTGTAATTAGAAGATTGGTGAGAAATATTTACAATAAATGTATATATTAGATCTTATCAGGGTCCACACAATAGAATATCCCGCGAAGCCTCATCCTTGTCGAGTGAATTAGAGAAAGTGTCTAAGACACATAATGAAGATGAGCGGATGAGCGGAGGGGTCCCGCTGCCTTTACATCAGTAAATCTCCCCCAATGTCTGTAGTGATGCTTGTGGGATCAGTAACTTACACAGTAATGCTTTTAAAAGAAAAATTGTGGAATTATTATAAAAAAAAAGAAAAAAATGGTGAGATTACTGAGCAATTCCCAGAATCTGGAGTGAGATTTACTTGTAAAATGTGATTTTATATAGAAGAAAGTAATCATAACGCCCCACACACCGCACTAATAATTCAGTAGTGCAGCGTGCGGGATTTTCTGGCACCGAGCTCGAGTACTTCCTGTGTTCACCGCATTGTTTGTATATAACGTTATTGTTTATATTTGGGCCCCTTTCATCTCATGTGTGAAAAGGACCAAGGAGCTGAGTCGGGACATTCTTGTCAGGACTACTGAATGATTTTGGCGCAATCTCGCTGTAAAAATTGACTAAACAACTCAAGTCTCAAGATGTAGTTACCGTAAATATCTAAGAAATGAATGAGCCTCCAGCAAAACTGACACCATAAGTTCCCTCCATTGTCATAAACATACAACGTGTAATAATCATCCGCTTGTTACCTTTGATTGTAACCCTGCCCTCTGATAATGAAATGACTGCTGAGCTGACCTTTGTACACAGCACAAGATGAAAAGTGATCGAAGTATCAGCCCATGACAAGGCTCAGCAACCAATAGAAAAAATTAAAATCATTCCGTTTTTAACATAAAAATCTTTTTAAAAATTGACAGAAAACCCCCCTACATAAAAACGGATTGATATTCCGGTGATAGTTTCATTTAAGAACACGGTCCAGGCCTCACAATTACGTAAGGAGGAGCTACGCTGCACCCCCTCCTCTTACTGCGCTGTGCTGAACCTCAGCGCCCGCATGTAACGGAGCCGCTCTGGACACTGGAGGTCCTGCCATGTTGATTGCGCTCGGTGGAGGTGTCCCCCCCTTCCAGTTAGTCCTCCCCGGACTTGGGTCTTTTCCGTCTTCTCTATTCCATCACTGAAGGGATCGCAAGACTCGTTTTTCTGTTCTCTCCGTCCCTATCTGTCTCCGCCTGTAGCGGTGTAGCCTCCTGCCGCCTGGATTCACGAACAGGCCATCTCCTGCCTCCGTTCTATCCTCGAGGGGATCGGAAGGTTTGGCTGTCTGTCTTTTCAGCCTCCACCGGTTTTAGTGTACCTCCTGCCTCCGGCCTTTATGAATAAGCCACCTTTCTATGAGTTTTGAATTTGTCTCCTGGACCCCTTTGCCGCTTACTAGATACATATATGTGCTCGAGCGCTTATAGTTCGTTTTGCCTGTGATACTTTTGATGCCGCTTCATGTATGCACTGGGACTGATCCGGATGAATTGCTGTAGAACTTTCTCAATTTACATGGAAAACCCATTGGGAACAGTTTACATTGAGATGATCTTTTATCTTCTTTTTCATTTTTTCCTCTTTTGTTTTTTTTTTCTC
The DNA here is from genome assembly GCA_033119425.1 of Bufotes viridis. Lineage (NCBI taxonomy): Eukaryota > Metazoa > Chordata > Amphibia > Anura > Bufonidae > Bufotes > Bufotes viridis. The sequence goes on along the minus strand of CM065595.1, from coordinate 4,602,794 downwards.
TTTCTTTCCTTCCTCCCTTGCTCTTAACCTCATTTAACCTCATTTGGAGGAATGAAATATAATTGAATGTGAGGAGGGGGAAGGTAAAAAAATAATAATATATATATTTATAAAGAGAGGAAGGAAGGAAGGGGCAAGGGGAAAGGAAATGGCCCCTAAGCAAAATAGACATTCAGAGGAACATTCGTCTCAAAAAACGGGCAGAACATTTCACTCCTCCGTTTCTGGTGGAAAGGGCACACCGGGTTCCAGAGGGGTAAACCTATCCCTGGGAGGCAGCCACGGATGTAATTGGTGAAGATACTGACTTCACGAGACAGAGATATGGTTTTGAGAAGGGCAAGGGAGTGTCCTCCTATTGTATATAATGGAAACAAATTGTTGTTTTTTTCCAGATTTCTCAAAATCGGTGGCAAAAAAGCGTTTACAGGAATAGGACATTAGATATTCATTTGTCTATCCAGCTAAACTGTGAATAATATTCAATGGTGAAACTAATTTTTTTATACCGCGGACTCCGCTATAGACTGGCTGGACCGGAATAATATCTAAGCAGTTTCTTTTTCTGTTTTTCTTTCTCTACTTTAGATGTCAGTGGGGGAGAGGGGGAGTGGTGGTCTTAGGTGAGAGATCTGTGCAGTTATGTGGCAGATCAGGAAGTGTGGGGGAGGAGGGTTGGGGGATGGGTTGCGATGTGTCTCCTAAGATGGTGGGGTTGGGGCAGGGACTGGAATACATACATAAGGGGAATCTGTTGGACGGTTTAGAAGGCAGCTAGAAATTTTACGTGGAATGTGGAAGATTAAAAGACAGGCGGTTTTTGATCAGGTCCAGAGACATCGACCAGCGATTGTCTGCTTGGTTGAGGCACATGCCACGAGGAGTCGGCTCAGCGGTGCGGTAGGGGATGGGCGTCGCAGACTTATCATTCTACCTTTACAGGTTATTCTAGAGGTGTTATGGGTTTGATTCATAGGGGGATTGATTTTGTCTGCGAGGCGTCCTCTATCGATAAGCAGGGGAGGTCTTTCTCTATGGGAACTCTCTGGAGGATTGTGTATTTGGCTTTTGTTTATATCCCCCTTCCTTTATACGTACTTGTTTATTAACCTTTGTGGATCGGTGGCCTGAATGTCCCTCGCTAGTTATTGGGGACGTGTTATGAATCCAGAAATAGATAGGATCTCTGTGGGGGGAGAGACTTACACTCCAGACCAAAGGTCCCCTTGGCACGTTTTTTTCTGGAAGCCGGTTATGTGGATGTATGGGGGATGGGCTGGAAAAGGGAAAAGAGCCTACTCCTGTATAAGTAAATCTGGAAATTCCATGTCTAGGTTAGACCTGGCCTTGATAAATAAAAACCATCTTAGATTTATTAAATCAATAAAATACGAGGCCAGGTCACTATCGGACCATGTACCCCTATCTCTTGAATTAACCATGGGGGGGGGGTTAATGACCATAAAGTAAGACCTTTATTTAGGCTGAACCCCCATCGGATTTCTATAATAAATAAAGGTATTCATGATCTGGTTAGACAGGAGATGGGGTACTTTTAGGATAGTAATGAGAAGACGGCTAGACCCCAACTGGTAGGGGACGCATTTAAGGCCTTCATGAGGGGAATTTTTATTAGTAATATTTCCAGCAAGAAGGAGGGGGAGCTAAAAGAAGCAGCGTTAGTTGCTATGAATTAGTTCTCTAGGAATAAAACTCCAGGAATCAGGGAAGCTATGCAGAAGGCAAGCCAGGCGTATGCTGACTTTCTCTTGGAAAAGGCCCAGCAGAGACTTTTTTTTAAGGGACAAAAATATTTTTCTGAGGCAGGGAGAACAGGGAAACCTCTGCCGAGGGTGATCATCTGAGGGGATAATTATTGACAAACAAGAGGGTATAAAAGGAAGCTTTTTGAAGCATTTTTCAGAATGACTCAGATAAGGTTATATCAGATGAAGACGAGATGAATTCGTATTTGGACTCTATTTCTCTTCCAGTTCTTACCGATACTCAGAGGGAGTTTCTAGATCTAGATCTCTCTCTAGAGGAGCTAGAGGCTGCACTGAAGGCACGCTCGGGAAATTCTTCCCCCGGGTCAGATGGACTCCCATATGAATTCTATCCTAAATATGGGGAGAATATCCTCCCTTATTTGTTGAGGGTGTTTTCAGGATCATTTGAGGAGGGTAGCCTTCCAGAATCAATGACAGAGGTTGTAATAACATTAATCCTGAAAAAAGGTAAGGATCCCCTTGATATGGGGTCATATAGGCCCAAGGGCGTTGCGAGGGGCGTGCTGGCTGTACAGGGAATCCCGGTCTGATCTCTAACTCCATATATGGTTGTGTCCATATATGGAGTTAGTGCTATGAACATGAAGGGGTATCCCCAAGCATTGTCAGTATGCTTGGGGACACCCAATGTATTTTAATCTAATTTAGCTTCTATTTCTGAAAGGTTGCCACCAGGATTGGAACTCACAACCTTTCATATCAGAGGCAAGAACACTAACCACTGAGCTATGAAGCTCAATAGTAAACTGTGGTAGAAAAACCTCATAGTAGTTTATCAAGTATTAGGTATTCCTATACAGTAGAAGTATAATTTACATATTTTTTTTCCAGTAATTGTAAAAAAAATGTATGACACAAAATAAATGTGTAATCACTCTATATATATATATATATATATAGTAATTACACCTTTATTTTTTTATTTAATTATACTTCTGCTATATAGGAATACCTAATACATGATACACTACTATGAGGTTTTTCTAGCACAATTTAGCATTGAGCTTCTTAGCTCAGTGGTTAGGGTTTTTGCCTCTGATGTGATAGGTTGTGAGTTCGAGTCCTGGTGGAAACCTTTTAGAAATAGAGGCTAAATTATGCATTTATGTATATGAGAAGTATGAGAAGTACATTTTTTTGCTGTGGGGTCCAGTCATTTCTAGCTACGCCCCTGGGTGACACCACCAGGAGATATGCACTTGCATTATGGAAGCACTTATCTCCCTACGATACGGATGAACACTGCAGCATGGAAAGGGAGAGGCGTCTCCCTTCCCTGTTCCTCTGATAGGCTGCCGGCACAAGGCCAGCAGCCTATCAGAGGCCGATGCAGGCGGCGCGATGATGTCATCGCTCCGCCTGAGCTGTACTGCTCGGGACACAGGCCAGAAGAGGCCTGCATCGCATCGCTGCAATGGAGGTAAGTATGTGTTTTGTTTTTTGTTTTGTTTTTCTGTGAGGCGCTGGGGGGTCATTGCTGGCATAAAGCAGACACTTTGGGGCATTATTGCTGGCACATGGGGGACAATATAGGGGCATTGCCGGCACATGGGGGACACTATGGGGGATTTGCTGGCACATGGGGGACACTATGGGGGCATCTAATGGCACATGGGGGACACTCTGGGGGAATTGCTGGCACATGGGGGACACTCTGGGGGCATTGCTGGCACATGGGGGACACTATGGGGGCATCTACTGGCACATGGGGGACACTATGGGGGCATTTCTGGCACATGAGGGACACTATGGGGGCATCTACTGGCACATGGGGGCATTTACTGGGGGCATTGCTGGCACATTATGGGGACACTATGGTGTTGGAGGGGAGAAGAATACTATGGGGGTATATTATATAGGCACATTATGGGGGCACTAAGAAGGGGCATTTAATACTGGCACATTCTGGGGGACACTATGGGGAAATCTTATACTGTCCCATTATGGGGGCACTATGGGGAAGAGGAGAGGAGCATTATGTGGGCATTTACTAGGGGCATTATATAGGGGTATTTTATACCTGCACACATTATGGGGACATTATGGGGACAACTGGCGGCACTGAGGGAGGTTTTTGCAGCGGCGCACAGAACGGGAGCACTTCTGAATTAGTGCATATTATTATTATTATTATTGAAGGTGGAAGGTGAGTTGTTAAGAAGGTGGGAGGAGGATGATGGAAAAGTAGGAACCTAAGATGTCTTTTGTCAAACTTCAGAGACGAGAGATGGGTGAAAAATCATTGTGGTCGTCCGGTCTGAAAGGAGAAGATGAGGAAAGAGAAGGTCTGTATCAGAGGAGTTACTGGATGTAAGGTGTGTGGTGCTGTATTCTGGATAGCACAGAATATAATATGTATGCAAATATGTAGGGGGGGGGGGTACTAAGCAGACAGAAGTCAGATCGCTGGGGGTTGAGGTGGGTGGGGGTGGGGGGGCTATCATTTTAACCCCAGTGATAACATGGATGGGGGGTTGGGTAGTAAACAGGTCGCTGGGGGGGGGGGGGGGTGACACCATTTTCTACCACACCGGGTGACAGCAGCCCTAGCATCTCATCCATTGTTCTTAAGGAACATAAACTACCTCCCGGGGTCAGAAGATGTCTTTGAGTGTTTGGCCTACAGGTATCTCTGTTTGATAACCTGGGTCAGAAACCGGTGGCATGGCCGCTGTTGTGAAACTACAACTCACAGCATGCGCCATTCAGTCCTGGAGTTGCAGGGAGCTGTAGGTTAACGTCAGCTGAACGTTGGTCTACAAGATGGTAATTTAATGACAACATTGCTCTTTGTGCTCTTTCTCATTACAGCTACTAAGCAAGCAACAGAACCCGGAAGCCAAGAAGATGCCTGGTAAGGGGCGCAATACTCTAATGCTAGGATTGTTCGTAGGTCGCACTACTGCTCTTGGTAGAGGGGTTATCTACAGACCCCAGTGCATCTGGTTAAGAGTACATGGAGGTATTAGAGTTGGCCTCCTGCACTGGGACGTCTGTAAAAGCCTAAATTCCACACACTGCACCCTACTGATCTCCTGATCTGCTTCCTGTAGAAGTTACTGGAGAAGTCTCCCTGAGATGAGCAGCCCGCAACAGAAAACCTTTCCTTGTGTATGTCTGCAGGGGGCCGGGGATAAACTGTGGCAGATACTACAGGCGGGTGGTTCTACCAATCTTGAGGGACGGGGGCTGTCAAACGAGAACTTTATTGTTTGCTTGTGTGAGACTGATATGTCATGATTGCACGTCTCTCAAGCATAACCAAGAGTACAAGGCTCCACACCACTGAACGGGATGGCGGTTTTTAGGCTCGGTCTCTTCTGATGCAACCAAGGTGCTCTACTAGTCCTCACAGCTCTCCGAGCCCTCCATGTCACCAACCACTGGTGTGTTCCACTGGTTCCTCTCACCAAAACAAAGACGTGACTCTTCCTTGCGCGCGCCCTCTAGGCCCCGCTGTCCCTCTCTCCCTGCACCTCTCCTAGAGGGCTGTATCTGTAGTCAAAACACAATGTCAGCTGTAAGCTTACACCCCCTGCACGTTCCTACTCATCTCACCTACCCGGGATACACGTTATTGGCCGATTAGGTTCAAGGAATGAGACCAGCCTGTCATGGCACTTGTCCCATGGAGGGTCGCCAATAGCTGAACTACTCCCCAGGCAGGTATGTGATGGCTGATCTCAGCAAGTTCTCATCACACAATGTGCTGATGAATTAGGTTTAGGCTTCAAAAAACAAACAAACTAAAAACTACATTTGATCGGTGAGGGTTTAGGCAGCCGGACACCTTGTGATCAGCTTCTGTCAGAGAATTGAGGCCCCTCAGACGCTACTATCTGGGTGCATCTCCTGTTTGACAATGCAGACATGTGGTGACTTGTGAGAACCCTTCTACTCCACCTCCAAGTGGTTTTTTCTTGTACGTGAGCAGAAGAAACGAAAGACATTTATCATAAGTCGCTTTCATTTCCTCTGAACGGAAGAAGCGCTGAGGTTTATTTGTGAAGCTTCCCTCCTGCTCCGCCTCACCTGCTGCTGACAACCCTCAGCGGGCACAGGCACAATTACCTCAGACCCATGTGTTGTTTTGCAGAAGGAATATGGAAAGTTTAGTGTAAGACAAATGTAGCAGAGCTGATGTTATAATTTAGCCACTTGGACTATGCTGTACCAAACAATGGGTGTAAGTAGAGATCAGCACATTTGCCGATGTTTTCTTTGTGTCCAGTTCGATTGAATTCTCCGTCAGCTTTGATTTTGTCCGAATAAATTTGGTCCGCGTTGAAGCTGCCCATGTGGACTCTGAGGTCTCCTAGGACAGTACCCAACCCATTTCAAGCTCTTTAACAGGAGGACCACATTAGCGACACGGACATACATAGCTATGGGTAAACGCATGGTTGACGTTGGTATAAACAGCGGGGTTAATAACACACTGCGCCATCACATTTCTTATGCTTTTTTAAAATTAAGAAATGTTCCATAAGTTGTCCCTTTTTGGGGGCAGATGGTTTCCAGTATTTATACACACACTGTAATATTAGAAAAAGCGTCTAAAAATTATCCTTTTTTGGAGAGTAGCAAAAAGTTGGGTTTTATGTTAAAAAAAAGCTCCACCAATTTTACCGCCACAAATACATGTTCCTGTTTGTCCTGGAAAGTGAAGAAGCAATGACTTTCTACAAAAGCTATCAAAATTCTCCCATTTTTGGAGGAGTTTTAGGTTTGTTATGCTGTGCAGTATGGAAGATGATGGAGAAGGCAGGAGATGTGTGGATGTGTAGGGGTGGTAGTGCCATCGGGGTAGGAGTACAGTATGGAACATGATGGATGGACAGGAGGACAGGAGGACAGTAGCAGTGGCATCACTGAGCCAGTGATAAATAGCCAGTCCCCACTTTCAGCAATGTCATGTATAGTCATTGGCATCAGGCGGAGGTGTGTAAAATCCCTCATGGATCCATGCCCGATTCATTTTCCATGCCTATGGAGAAGAGTGGTCAAACACTCCATCGATGGGAAATTGGGCCAGTTCCTGCCACTGGTCCAGTTTGCTGACTTTCGCAGAAGTTCATGAAGTCAGGGCTTGGTGCATCTGCCACAGAAAGGCCACAATCCAGGTATAACTGAACCTGGCTGTTCGTGAGGGGCATATCTGATGACGTGCATCCGGTTGGCAGTGCAGATGAAAGAGTTGTTTCATCATGTTCAGCAAACTCTATTGGCTGGTGCTGGACCCAGGTATTCTGTGCTCCATCCTCACTGTGATGGCTTGTCATGGCCAGCGTGGTCATCTTTCTGCCACACTGAGTGTCAGTCGTCAAAAAAACAGCTTAGTCATTCTCATAGACTTGCATTAAAGCTGTATACAAGTCTATGAAAGACAGAAATTGTAACAATGTTTCTGTTTAGGCTGTGCTTCTCCACTCCACCCCTCCTAGTGGAAGGTTCTAGTTTAGCTAGAAACTATATAAGGCGAGCAGTCAGAGGCCCTAGTTCTCTGCAGAAAGGGACGAGTGTTTAGTAAAAGAGAACTGAAGAAGACACTGAGATGGGGATGCTATGAGCAGTGATCCAGCTTGACAATTGAGCTATACACCTGGACCACCAACCCTTTGACCAGGAAGCCAGCCTTCTGAGGAGAGAGGGAGAGAGAGAGAGAGAGAGACAGCTAGCTCAGGCCTTTCCTCAGCACTAAAACCTTCTTCTGCCCGGCAGGAGACTCAAGATGCCGGCCCTACGCCTCGCCTGTATTGTTTTGCACCTGAATCCCTCCAGTAAAGAAGCCCCCTGGTTACTGCAGACCCCGACTCTCTGGACTGATTTCCTATTGGGGTGCACCATGCTTTCCGGAAAGCAGCAACATGTGGTGACACCTCGACAGTGGCCCCAGTGTATCGTTGGGGCCGCCCCAAATCCAGTCCCTGCACCACAATCTCTTCTTACATCAACGTGAGCTGTAAGATAAATATCAGGGGGAGGACATTGTTTATGCCACAGTTGTCCCTACTGACAAATCTAATGGCCTCTTTGAAAGCATTTATCTCTGATGAGCTGCCACTGCCTGACCCCAACACAACACCTGCTTCCAGCCGTGGTGGTCACATTGCTGGCCAGATGGATTTCCCCACATGAACATATACATCACACACTGCGCCACACGCATCACACACTGCAGCACACATACATCACACTGCAGCACATATATTACACACATCTCACTCTGATGTATGTGCTGCAGTGTGTAGTAAATGCACAGCAGGCTATTATAGTAATAAAGTACAGGGAAGATCCGCCATATTGGACTGGACTTTATCACATTCGCCATAATTGCTTGATGTTATTAGACCAGTAATGGTTCCCTGCACACCCACCTCTTAGGCCCCGTTCACACCACCACTATTTATTTCTGTCGTTCTGCTCCGTTAGATGAGGAGAACAATGAAAATAATGGAAGTGTTGGATTTTTGTCATATGTTTAACGTATCCAAAAAAAAACTGTATGTTAACGGACGCCTCAGACAGACGCCATACTGTGGTATCCATCACCATAGAGTTCCACTGTAAAAAAAAAAAAAAAACGAACATATGCTAATGTATTTTTGCAGGATGGGAAATCATAGTGTACCACGTCTTCCCATCCTGCAAAGTCCAGGAAATAAATATACATTTTTTGTACAATGGATCTCTATGGTGACAGATGCCACAATATGTCTAAGGCAGAGATGGGCGAACTCGGCCCTCCAGCTGTTGTAAAACTACAACTCCCACCATGCCCTGCTGTAGGCAGACTGGGAGTTGTAGTTTTGAAACAGCCGGAGAGCCGAGTTTTCCCATCCCTGGTCTAAGGTGTCCTTTATAGTATAGGTTTTTAACATATGACCGAAACATGATGTGAACCCAGCCTAACTGACAGGAACAGAGCGGAACAGACTCCAATGATGGGATCCGTTCAGTATCTGTTTGGGATCCTCTCTTTTTACCAGACAAAAAAGTCCTGCATGTAAGGATCTTTTTGTCCAGTCTTTTTAACAAAATCTGTGACGGAGGCTCCAAACGCAGATGTGCAGGCTCCGTATTATGTATTTGAAATTACTTCAACTTTCGTTCTCCTCCTTGACTAAAAATACTCCTCAAAAATGGTAAGAGGAGTATTTTTACTCTTCCGGAAAAAATGTAGCGCAACCTCTGAGTACTGGCCATCATCAATAAGAAAGGTTGCTGCCCTGGCCACACACATGTTGAAGGTGATATTTTTCTTCACCCAGTAACCAGAAGAAATACTTTATTAGGCACTTTTTGACCTGTAGATCGGAATATGTCATTTATATTTTGGTTTGTCCTTGTAACTTAAAGAGGACTTTTTACCGGTCCAAAGTTTGTTAGTGAAAGGTATGTACATGCAGAGCGGCGCTCCGTTCGCCCGCTGTAGCCCCCAGTATTGGCGCACGCGCTGCTGATAATTTCGCCTTGGGAGGAGACACCCTCTTTTGCCCTGGGCGTCTCCTTCTCCCAGGTTGGAGCGCTGGCCAATCACAGCGCTCAGCTCATATCCTGGAACCTCCCAGGGACACCCCTGGGTGCCGCTCTGCATGTACATACCTTTCACTAACAAACTTTGGACCGGTGAAAGGTCCTCTTTAATCTATGTTGGGGCGACGACGACTGAACTGAGATTGCGACTAAATAACCATAAATCTACTATTTGTAAAGAAAGGATTGATCTTCCAGTAGCAGGACGTGGGGTCGATCAGCTCAGATTCTGTATTTTGGACCATATTCCCCCTTTACGTCATAGGGGTGATCGAGGATTAGAGTTGAAAAGACGTGAAGTCGCGCGGATTAGTAGATTGGAGTCTTTCCATCCTAAGGGACTTATTATTGATTATTCGTTAATCATTTTGTTGACTTATATGGTCCCAAACCTCACACTAACCTCAATTGTATGGATAAGTGGTCGTTTTATAATATTATTGATTTTAATTCCTTCTTTTTACACATATTTTCATCTGATTGAGGCGCCTCCCAGGATTGGATACTGTGGATCTGCCCCCCCCCCCCCCTGAGAGACCCCCCGACACTTTAATTTCATTTGTCTTTATGTTTTTTATTACTTGTTGATATTTTGGTTGTAGGCTCTTCCGTTATGTGTGTGGACCCTATGGAATGGCTGGGCCGGACGGCTGCGTTTGTCACCCAACATCCTCGACCGCGGTCAGGAATGGGAGCAGTACCCCTTATTAACTCTGCCCTCTTGGGGTGTATACTTAATGCCGGAATTGCACCTTTAACATATAATATATCTTGTCTTTTCTATATTGCATATGTGGCAGAAAGGGAGAGGCGCTCATAGGGCAATAGTTTCTTAGTGAGTTGGTATAAAAAGAGGTAATGGTTATCCTCACCTTTTCGTGTTGTGCAAGCATAGGCACGACACTAGTGTAGGCGGCGGTGCTGGCGGTATCGTTCTCTCCTCACTTGTGGAGTTGCCGGTCCTCCTGGAGAGACAATAGAGGGGTGTGGGGTACTGGTGGTCCACCGTTTCCGATACCTCCGGGCGCAATAACACGACCTCAAGTAGTTGGAGACAATTCTTTTTATTTACAAATACATGACAACGCGTTTCGAGTAGACAAACACTCCTTTTTCAAGTCTAAAAACATAGTAATTAGATGTCATATAAATATAATGGAGACTGGTAAAGGTGGTATTATGTTGAAGGAACAAGGACGACATATGATATTAACAGTAATGGTAGTGACAATAGCGAAAAAAACCAGTTTAGGATAAAATTGGAAATAAAATCATGTGTTTAAAATACATCATAGATGAGGTCAAATCTCTGAAGAGCATCAAAAACATTATACTGGCTAAAAGTAGTAATGATGATTAATAGATGTACAGTTGTGTTCAAAATTATTCAACCCCCACTGACATTGAGTGTTTTCTCCAGTTTGACATTGATTTTGATCATTTCCGTCGTCTTGTTTACAATAAATCACAGAGGCCCTTGTAAGTCAGACAAATATAACATAACATTTATAATGAAATCACCACAAATGTCTTTTCTGTGCTCACATCATTATCAGTTTTATTCAACCCCCAAGTGACATTCAATCTCAGTACTTAGTACAACATCCTTTTCCAGGTATAACGGCTTTTACACGTGAAGCATAGCCTGACACAAGTGTCTTGCAGCGATCTACGGGTATCTTCATCCATTCTTCATGGTAAAAGCCTCCAGTTCAGTCCCATTCTTAGGCTTGCGCGCTGCAGCTGCTTTCTGTAAGTCCCACCAGAGGTTCTCAATCGGATGTAAGCCTGGTGACTGCGATGGCCACTTCACAATGTTCCAGCCTTTAATCTGCAGCTATGCTCTAGTGGACTTGGAGGTATGCTTGGGACCATTGTCCTGCTGCTCCTTGACATCCACAGGGGTTTTCAATACCTGATCGAAAACACTTGAATGAACCTCTGTTCTTAAGAGCGGTCGTCTTTAAGGGGTTGAATAATTGTGTCAATGAAGAAATCACAAAAAAAACATTTAATACTGTATTACAGAAACAATTGATGTCATTTTAGTTGCATTTGGTTCTTTAAAAAGTCCTTGTAAGATTTCATTCTGAACACAATTACAAATGTGCACGAAATTCCCTAAAACCCTTCACAGCATTGGGGGGGAATCATTTTGAACACAACTGTATATATATTAAAAGGGATAACGGGTCACTATGCGGATTGTGGTGGGAGTTCATGATGAATGATTAAATTTGGTGAAAAATGGGGAGACAGATGGATGTGAGCCCCCCATTTTCATATCCTGGGTGGTGGATCCCATGAATAAAAATATGTAGAAATATATAAATGTATGAATATAAAACTCAATCTGTGAATACATGCATGCACGAACATAAATATATACACATACCCATACATGCACACATCACACATACAGGAATGTATACATGTACAGATCTGTAAAGTGAAGGACTGCATATGGAGAAACAGTGATTGTTATCAGGACTGGCAATTAGATGGTTAACAGTTGCAATGGTTATAAATCCTGGCGGTGTGCTGTGAGAGGGTTAAGACAACAATGCTGCCGTGATGTTTTTTCTAATGCCCTCGTGCATACGGACGAACTGAGCATCAATCAGGTCCACCCCGGCCCCGCTGTCGATAAACACCTCGATCCCCACAGTTTTTTACTCTAGCGCCACCTCAGCAGCCAGGAGAAATCGGGTACTACCAGTCAAAGACAAACGCGCATTTTCTGACTCTCCTCTCACCCCTGCAAGAGTCAGATGGGAATTAAATGTCCCTCTTTTTTCTTTTTGTGTTGAATGCATGGACAGACTCTGATAAAATATTCCTTTTGTCCGCAGAAAAAATACACACACTCCCTTCCTATTACCAGTATGCTTCAAAGCGGATCCAGGGGGAGCTCCCCCTAATTGCATGGGTTCGTCCCCAGACATAAACCCCGGAGTAGCTTCACCCGAAGTGTCAGAGGAGGACGATACACCATGTGATAGTACGTCCCGAGAGTGCGGGCCCCTAGATCTCTCTCCTAAATCTCCATGCGTATAGCCAGAGACATAGCAGCCTCCAGAGACACTGGGGTTTCATGAAAGGCCAAGGCGTCCTTCAGCCGCTCTGATAATCCCTGACAGAATTGGCTACGGAGGGCAGGATCGTTCCACTCCGTGTCCGTAACCCGCCTCCTAAACTCAGAGCAATAAATCTCAGTGGAACGATCTCCCTGACGAAGGCCGCGCAGCTTGGTTTCGGCTAGAGAGGTCCGATCCGGATCATCATAGATAAGACCCAAAGCTTCGAAAAATTCATCTACCGACCGGAGAGACTGCGATCCGGTCAGAAGGGAAAAGGCCCATGACTGCGCATCCCCCTTAAGCAAGGAAATAACCACACCGACTCGCTGTTCTCATCCCCAGATGAGTGTGGACGTAGCCTAAAATATAGTTTGCACGCCTCCCTAAGCTAATTGAAATTATCACGCCCCCAGAGAATCTGTCCGGGAGGGCAACTTTAGGTACAAGACAGGCCTGGTCTCCACCACTAGGACCAGCAGCCTGTGGTCTCTGCATCTGTGAGACGGTCGTGCGGAGGTCAGCTACCTCCAAAGATAGCCCCAGCAGCTGTCCGGCCAATGCAGCAATAGGATCCATGGCTGCACACGAACAAAAAATGACGGTTTTGCCGGTTTATAATGTCATGGTGCGGGAGGGAAACACCCCACCGAGCATTAGAAGGAAGGGGGGGTGGGGGGGAACAGGCAATCAGGCCTGAGAACTAGGGAAGAAAGATGGACACCGCCTAGTGAAAACCCTAACCAAAATCCTGAATGACTACCAGTATGAACAGACCCCAGAGGTAGGGGAGTTCGAACGCAGGAATGTAAACAAAAAAACTGCTCCAGCATCCGAATACGTGGAAAATCACTTTGTCTTTAATTCATCACGGTTAAAAAAGGTTACGACTAAGAGCGTGTAGCTCGAAACATGTCAACCTGCGGTGGAGGGTGGTGAAGGCCATGTACTTTTTTAACCGGGACGAGACTACCTGTTCCTCCAAAAGGAAGGACAAACAGGAGTCTACTTCAGGCCTAATACAAACAATAGGGAAATGCAACACACAGAACCCAAACAAAATACAAAAAGGGAAAGGAAAGACTTAACTTCAAAGGGGCTATGGAAGCACCAGGAACTCCGCCGAGATCCACACACCAGCAATACCCAACTGAAACTATAAACTGCACAGCATTGTGGGAGAAGCAACTATAAATAGGGAAGGTTAAATGACCACATTAGCAACACCTTTAGGCAAGGGGTGTGGACATTACCAGAACCAACACAGATTGATCCACAAGGAAAACATGTTAGATCAAACCACATGTTGCCAGTCTCACTGATCTCCTGACACCTGTCACGGGAACGTCCGTGACAATAAAGCAGGATGTAACTCAGGATCATTACAGGATAAGTAATGTAATGTATGTATGTACACAGTGACTACACCAGCAGAATAGTGAGTGCAGCTCTGGAGTATAATACAGGATGTAACTCAGGATCAGTACAGGATAAGTAATGTGTGTACACAGTGACTCCACCAGCAGAATAGTGAGTGCAGCTCTGGAGTATAATACAGGATGTAACTCAGGATCAGTACAGGATAAGTAATGTATGTACACAGTGACTGCACCAGCAGAATAGTGAGTGCAGCTCTGGAGTATAATACAGGATGTAACTCATGATCAGTACAGGATAAGTAATGTAATGTATGTACACAGTGACTGCGCCAGCAGAATAGTGAGTGCAGCTCCGGAGTATAATACAGGATGTAACTCAGGATCAGTACAGGATAAGTAATGTATGTACACAGTGACTACACCAGCAGAATAGTGAGTGCAGCTCTGGAGTATAATACAGGATGTAACTCAGGATCAGTACAGGATAAGTAATGTAATGTATGTACACAGTGACTGCACCAGCAGAATAGTGAGTGCAGCTCTGGAGTATAATACAGGATGTGACTCAGAATCAGTACAGGATAAGTAATGTAATGTATGTACACAGTGACTGCACCACCAGAATAGTGAGTACAGCTCTGGAGTATAATCGTTAATTTCTAACAATAATTTGTTTTCCCTTAGTCCTAACAGCAGCACAGATGGGGTTAACCACCCCCCATGGACTGGCAGGACCGGCGGAATGTTTAATGAGCCCAAGACTAATAACTCAATTTAACAATTAAGTGTCTCCTTAAAAGGAGGAAGTCAACCCCCAGCCCACTGTGTTTAAAGTAAGAAAAAAAAAACTAGACTTACTAGGGTGGGAAATTTGTGTGCTGCTGTTAGGACTAAGGGAAAACAAATTATCGTTAGAAATTAACGATTACCTTACGTCCTACCAGCAGCACAGATGGGGAGATAGCAAGAAGAAACCCCTAGGGAGGGCCTTCCTGCCTGGCAGAACTAAGAAAAGTCTGCCCAAAGGCCGAAAACTCAGCTAGACTGGCATCTAGTCTATAATGGGAGATGAATGTCGATTCAGAGCTCCAGGAGGCAGCTTTGCAAATCATGTTGAGAGGCAGAAGACTCCTCTCGGCAAAAGAAGTAGCCACAACTCTAGTAGAGTGGGCCTTCACGAATCCCGGAGGGTCCAGAGATTGTGGAAACAAAGGATTCCTTAATAGCCTCCTCAATCCACCGACTGATGGAAGGTTTGGATGCCTTACAGCCTTTAAACTTACCGGCAACAGGATTAGCAGATTCTCATCTTTCCTGAACTCCTTGATCTATCCACATAGATCCGGAGACATCTCGAGACGTCCAGAGGATGTCTAGCAGGTTCCTAGGAGGAGGTGGTAGATGTCGACAGAACCGGGAGGAATATCACCTGGTTGATGTTCTGGAAGGAAGGAACTTTAGGCCTACAATACGGGAGGAATCTAAGAAGGTCCCGGTCATGTAAGAAAATGGTATAGGGCTCATGTGCTGAGAGAGCTTGAAGCTCAGAGACCCTCTTGGCCAAAGTCACTGCAAGGAGAAACACAAACTTCCAAGTGACGAACTTGATGTCCACCTCCTCTAACGGTTCAAAGGGGAGATGCTAACCCCTGAGAACTACTGATAAACCCATTGAAAAAAAGGGGTCTCAGTACTGTAGGCTTTAATCTTTCAGCTCCTTCAAGGAACCGTTTGATCAGCGGGTCCTGAGAAAAAAGCCTGTTAAGGCAAGCTGAGATGGCTGAAACTTGAACCCTCAGAGTAGAAGGGCAAGGCCTCTATCAAGGCCGTCTTGCAGGAACTGAAGGATAGCGGAGAGGGGCGGATCTGCAGACGCCACCTCAGTTGAGGTACAACAGGATGAGAATATCCTCGTAATACGAGAGTAGGCTCTCTTGGTAGAGTCCGCTCTAGAATGAGACAGCGTTCTCAGGACCGACTCTGAAAGCCCTTCTATTCTGGGAAGGGACTGATCAACCTCCAGGCTGTCAGGTTGAATCTGTGCAGATCTGAGCAGAGGTGAGTGTCCCACGACACCAGGGTCTGCTGTGGGGAGCCTCCAATATTGTCCTCAACTCAACTGGGTGAGCTAGGTAAACCAGGATCTCTTCGGCCAAAACAGTATGATGGCTATTACCGAGGCCTGATCCTGATGGATTTTCATCAATACCCTCGGTATCATGGAAAAGGGAGGGAAGATGTAAGCCAGCCTGAACCTCCAGGATATTGACAGAGCGTCTAACGCCAGGGGGTTGTCCTCCCTGTAAAGTGAGCAGAACCTCTCCACCTTGGCATTGAACCTTGTTGCCATGAGATCCACCTCTGGCATACCCACTTGAGGACTATCTGCTTAATTCTCCGGATGTAAAGACCACTCCACTGACGGAAGACCGCGGCTCAGCCGTTATCATATTGAGGGAGCCTTGGATGTGGATCGCAGATAAGTGGGAAGGTACAACTCTGCCTAATCCAGAATCACCCCGATCTCTGACAGGAGGGGAAGTGATCTCGTGCCTCCCTGCTGGTTGATGTAAAGTACCGCAGTCACACTGTCTGACTGGACTTTCACCGCTTTGCCCCGGATCTGAGAGCTAAGTGAAGGAGGGCAAGCCGGATAGCTTGAATCTCGCAGAGATTGGAAAAGAAGCCACTCCTGAGGAAACCAGGTCCCGTGAACTGGAGAGTCGTCTAGGTGAGCGTCCCAGCCTACTTAGGACGCATCCGTAGTCAATATGACCCAGATTGGCTGGGTCATAGACTTCCCGTCTAAAAGATGGCACCACCATCTGAGGGAATACCGAGTTTGCCAAGTCAGGGAGCACAGGGAGTTTAGCCCAGCAGGGCTGCCACTCCATTAGGAGAGGACCTCCGACTGTAGAGGGCGGAGGTGCCATAGAGCCCAAGGGACTGCTTCCGCAGACGCTGACATGAGCCCCAACATCTTCATGAGAGTCCGGATTGGAACTCGCCGGGAAAGGAACTTGCCGTGTTCTGAACCCGGAATCTTCTTTCTGGAGTCAACTGGAGTGACATCCCAGTGGAGTCGATTATGAAGCCTAGATATCTTACTGAAGTCGACGGGCTCACGTTCGACTTCTACCAGCTGATGATCCAACCTAGGTGGAACAGAAAGGAGATTGTTACCTGAAGAAGTTGGGTTAGGACCGCTAGAGCAGAGGCTTTCAAAGCCAGTCGTCCAGATAAGGAATGATGGTCAGTCCTGAAGCCTCAAAGCCGCCACCACAGAACCACCACCTTGGTAAAAGTGTGAGGGGCAGAAGAAATGCCAAAGGGAAGGGCAACAAACAGAAGATGCCTGACGACACCGGACACCTGGACCGTGATCCTGATATACTTCCTGGAACCAGGATGGATCGGGATGTGCAGATATGCATTCTTGAGGTCCAGGGTTGCCATCACGTCTCCAGGATTGACGACGTGAACTACTGACCTGATAGTTTCTACACAAAACTTCACCTTCCTTATAAATCGATTGAAATATCTCAGATCGATAATCATCCGGAGATCTCCTGAAGCCTTGGGAACCAGAAAAACTGGTGAATAGATCCCTAGGCCCCGTTCTCCTGCCGGAACCTCCTCCAGAGCCCCTTTGCAAATGTAGTCCTGAATGTAGGCCTCTAGGATCGCCTCCTTGGCAGCTTGTAGAAGGTTGATCTTGACAAACCTGTCCAGAGGAATAGAGGTGAGGTTGACTAAATAACCGTTGGAAATGATATTCAGGACCCAGGGATCCGAGATCTCTTGGATCCATTCTTCTCAGAAGTGGGAGAGACGACTCCCGACGGGTACATGAAGGTTAGGAATGGGAAAGCTTATTGGCAGGACAGCAAAAGTAACGGGAATTAACCAAGAGCCCCGTAGTCAGGAGGTGGATTTTCCATCTTTGGCTCCTCCACGAGAGCACCTCAAACCCTTTCGCTGTGCTCTCCAGTCACTACAAGAGCTTGTTTGCTGGCCAGACCTGCCACCGCGGTCTTGTCTGCCCTGCCCTGGAAAGGACTGCTGGGGAAGGCTCTTCACCTTCTAGTCTGAAAGGCCCTCCATGATCTTATCTAGCTCCGAACCGAACAAACGGTTGGGCTCGAATGGAAGGCCATATAAGCTGTATTTTGAGGAATTGTCAGCGACCCAAGGCTTAAGCCAAAATGGAATATGGGCCGCCGATCCCAGGGCCATGCTATATATAGGCCCCTGAGGTTATTTGATAGTATTGTTACAGGGTGCCAAAGGCACACTTGGTCTCCCATGAGCCGCAGACCTGCTGCTTAGCTTCAAGGGCAAGGATCTGTGTTTGGCCTCGTTCCCATGACTTGCTTCACATCAACTTGAATTTGATCCAGGCAAGATCGGAGGAACGTAGAGACTTCAAAAGCCGCTATGGCTGTGGAAGCGGAAGCCGCAGCTGCCGTAACACCCCGTCTTAGTGTGCACTCTGCAAGGGGGTCCGGCAGCTAGACTTATCGTCTGCAGGAACCAGAGTGCGCTTGGACAACTTGGCAATAGCCATGTCCACCTTAGGAATGGATCCCCACGAATCCACCAAGGGTTAAGCCATCGGGAACATGGATTTAAACTTCTTTGTTAAAACCGGACCTTCTCCAGGTTTTTCCCACTCTATATCATGACAGAGAGGAGGGTCTCATCCGCTTTGAAGACACGATGTGCCCGAGTAGCGGCAACGGGAGGCTCCCCACAGTCAACATCATGGTCCCCCGACCTGATGGACTTGAGCAACTTCTGTGTCTTTCCAGGGGAGAAAACACAACGTCAGCTCCTCCTTATCCGAGGAGGAAGAAACTAAGGAGACCAAGAAGGTCTCTCTACCGGGACAGAGGTCTCCATAGGGGCCTGGGCACGAATAGGAAGCCTTTCCATCCAGCAGGCCTATGACTCCTTTAACAGAGCCATTGATACATATCCTGCAAAGTAGGTTCACTAGAGGTCAGAACCTCTAACGGCAGCTGTAACACCAGGTGTAGGTTAAGTCAACATACCCAGGGATTCCCAACCGGTCTCCCACGCTGGTCTTAGCCCAGCCTAAAGCTGCTTAGCTTCTGCAATCTTACGAGTGCAGGTAACACTCGTAAACGGTTACAATAACCGTTGACTGCTGCAATAGGATAGATGCTTCCTCTTAGAATCCACTTTCCTGCCTTCCGAATCCCGCGGAGGAGACATCACTGCGGGAAAAAAAGGGACAAATAAAACATTTGTAAACCACCTATCTACGCAGGAAAGGTAGAAAAACAGACCGGAGGCAGCTGAGGAAAAAAACACCACAAGTGGAACAACCCCGATTTTAGGACTCTGGGAGCTGGCTGAAAAAGCATATGTAGTCAGAGACTGAACTGGAGCACACAGCCTCCCAAAATAGGGGAAGGGGAGGGATAGCCAATCCACCCTTCCCCCAGTAAATCCTCCACAGGAAGATACATAAAAAAAAATCGCATCTATGAAAAAAATCATGACCGGATTACCCGGAGGTGATGCAAAAGGAGAGTCCCAGCGTCACCTCCGGAAGATGGCGGCGCACAGGGACCGGGAATCCTGGACCAAGGACGCCGCCAAAATACCCCAGCCAGGCGCAACTGCGCGGGGCCGGCAGCAAATAAGCTGCCGGCCAAACTGACAAGGTACCTAGGAAAAAGGGCAACGCAGTTACCCAAACGGAAAGAAGGCTCCCCGCACTTTCCATAAGAAAGGGGGGAACAAACCGCCTAGTCCACCTGTCCAGGAGGACAGAGAAAAACACAGTGGGCTGGGGGTTGACTTCCTCCTTTTAAGGAGATACTTAATTGTTAAATTGAGTTATTAGTCTTGGGCTCATTAAACATTCTGCCGGTCCTGCCAGTCCACGGGGGGTGGTTAACCCCATCTGTGCTGCTGGTAGGACCTAAGGGAATACTGGATGTTACTCTGGATCAGTAGAAGATAAGTAGAGGTTAATGTATTAAACAGAAATAGGCCTATATTAGGAGTACTTCTGGCACAAAGGTGCTTTGCACCGTAATCTGCAGCTTTTTTCTGCCCTCGTCAGGTCTAAAAAGGTGGGCGTGGTGTGGGCGGGAAGGGAGGGGCCGGCAGACCCGTCTCATTTACCATTTTCTATGTCTGTTTTAGGTGTAGAAAATGGTCTAAATATAAGATCACTAGGACACTGTCTTACATTTATAAGCGGCGGTGGATACGCCGAAGTTCTGTAGAGGATGGATCCGCCGCCAGCGCAGGGCCTCATGTATGTGCCCCGTAATGCCTTGTATTCAGCATCTTTATTATGGCCACAGACCTATTTATGTATAATGGGGTTTAGAGGTGGTCATCAGGCTGGAGGTAAGTCGGCTCTCCATTGTTTTCAGAGCAGCTTCTACCTACCGGCCGGAGTCTATCAGTCTATAGGTGTAACCGTTCTCCTCTGGTCACTAACCTCCTCTCGCCAATCATCTGGTCACTAACCTCCTACACTCGCCGATCATCTGGTCACTAACCTCCTACACTCGCCGATCATCTGGTCACTAACCTCCTGCACTCACCGATCATCTGGTCACTAACCTCCTGCACTCACCGATCATCTGGTCCCTAACCTCCTACACTCACCGATCATCTGGTCACTAACCTCCTACACTCACCGATTATCTGGTCACTAACCTCCTACACTCGCCGATCATCTGGTCACTAACCTCCTGCACTCACCGATCATCTGGTCACTAACCTCCTACACTCACCGATCATCTGGTCACTAACCTCCTACACTCACCGATCATCTGGTCACTAACCTCCTGCACTCGCCGATCATCTGGTCACTAACCTCCTGCACTCACCGATCATCTGGTCACTAACCTCCTACACTCACCGATCATCTGGTCACCACCATGGACCCCAGCGTTCAGAACTGTAAAGAAGATCCCACCATTAATTCAGGGAAATTAAAGTAATAGCGAAGCCAAGTTAATAAAAAATTGATGATGGAGGAAAAATAATACATTCAGCTTTGATTCCTGAGAAGGTTGCGCTCGCTGTTCCTCAGGATGGAGCCCGTCATCACCTCCTAC
The DNA here is from genome assembly GCA_033119425.1 of Bufotes viridis. Classification (NCBI taxonomy): domain Eukaryota; kingdom Metazoa; phylum Chordata; class Amphibia; order Anura; family Bufonidae; genus Bufotes; species Bufotes viridis. The sequence continues at coordinate 4,581,903 of CM065595.1, read as the reverse complement.
AGGGGTCTCCTGTAATACTCCATGTGTCTCATCATCCTGACCGGAAGAGACAGAGCTGAAGTTCGCTTTACTCTCCCAACATTTCTCATGGACTCTTTTTTTTTGTACTGACGTTTAGTGGGTTTTCTGCTTTTTTATCACTGGAATGCAATCTCTGAGCTGCAGGGGTTAATTCTTCTACCGGAGCTCTCCGCCCTCTTATGAGAAGAGACTTTTTTACTTTCGGTTCCTGCTCCTCCGTACCACAATGGCGTCTGCTGATCTGAGGGCCGAGCTGGACTGCTCCATCTGCCTGAGCCTCTATACGGATCCCGTATCCCTGCGATGTGGACACGACTTCTGCCGCTCGTGTATTGTGAGTGCGCTGGATGCGCAGGAGGCCGCTGGAGCGTATTCCTGTCCTGACTGCAGAGCAGAATATCCGGAGCGTCCGGCCCTGGAGAAGAACAGGAAGCTGGGGAACATAGTGGAGCGTTTCTTATCTGCGGAGACCGGGATCTTCTGTACTTACTGTACTAGGTCTCCTGTACCGGCCGTGAGGACATGTCTGCAGTGTGAGGCCTCGTTCTGTGAAAAGCATTTAAGAAGACACAGTAAGTCATCAGGACATACTTTGGTTGAACCTACTGCTACCCTGAAGGAAAGAAAATGCTCCACACACAATGAGATCCTGAAATACTATTGTCCTATGGACGCCGCCTGTATCTGTGTGTCCTGCTGGGTGGCCGGAGACCACAAGGGACATGACGTGGAGCTACTGGACGTGGCCTCTGAGAAGGAGAAAGAGAAGCTGAGGAAATATCTGGAGGAACTAAACCCACAAAAAGCAGAAGTTCAGAGGAAACTCCAGAATCTGCAGGATCGTCAGAGGAATCTCCAGGAGAAAGCCTCTGGTAAGAGGAAGAAGGTCAGGAAGTTAGTTATGGACATTAAGGAGCAACTGGAAATGGCAGAAAAGAAAGCGCTGAGCGAGATCTCCAGGCAGGAGGAGAAGATTGTGTCCCAGATATCTGATCTGATCAAGAAGCTGGAAATAGAGGAGGACGAGCTGTCCAGGAAGATGCGTCACGTGGAGGAGATGTGTCATGTCACCGACCCAATAAGACTCCTACAAGAAAGTGACATTACAGTATGTGGTCGTGGAGATGGTGAGGACACTGGGGAGA